>JACEVL010000330.1:148072-158072 GCA_020284085.1 Aporrectodea caliginosa | reverse complement strand
AGTTTACGATTACGATTACGAGGAAGAACAGTCCCCACGAGGTTCTCGCCGAAGAAAAGGACTCTGTGTGTATATGGGTACGGCGATCAATGACAGTCATCTGATATTTGAAGAAGATAGGCCTTGAGCCGTGAATTTAATTGTTCCAGAGTAGGCGCAGTCTTGATGTGGAAGGGGAAATTGTTCCAGGCAGTGGGTTCAGATGGAACAGTCGCCAAACCTTGTAGAAGACCGCGGGATTTGCAGCTGATTCATCGATGAGGATCATAACCAGCATCTGTTGCGCTGCTGCCAGGTTGCAATCCTGCAATTCTCTGGTTGCAATTCTCTGGATCTACAGTACGTCCATAGAACGTTCAGGTCCAGCCTTTCTATTTAATGGAGAGGAGCATAGTTGCAGTACCTCTTACGTCTTCCAGAAGCTCTCAGAACATGGCTATTGGTGAGACGCTGGGAAAGGTGAACTTTAGAGGCAGCAATGTTGGGTGTAGGCTAAAACATCGAACCCAGTGGCATCACCTATGGTGTCCATTGCTACTAGACGTAGATTGGCGCTGTTAGAAATTAAAAAGGAATTCTGTGCGTGTGGAATGGTGGAGTGTGGAGAGATACATGTATGAGAAATACAGGAATACCACAGAAACTAATCCAACTTGTACCTGTAGAGATAGATCGAGAATCTTCAAGTGCCGTAAAGATAGGGAAAAATGACACAATACTTCCAGACGAGAATGGAAGTAGGCTACGACTTGGAAGCGTCTTATCACCATAGTGACCATACCAAGAATTAGATGTAGTAATCACACTTAGCCTAATTAGCACCGAGGCCGCAGTAAAAAAAATTAACAGAGGGCAGGTGAAAATCTTCGATTAATGGACGGCCGTGGCCTCCTCATTATAGAGAGAACTGCTGGATATTGCGACACATGTTAATGATGGTCTACTGATCAATGCAGTGAAAACGAAAACACTGGCTATTGAAAATAACAGAGACACCAATTATAGTTACCAGCATCCAAGGAGAAGCTATTGAATAAGTATTCGTTTATCTTGAAGGGTCATGGGCGTATTTAGGGGTGGTTTCACGGGTTCAATTCAGCAGAAATAAATGCATTACTGTTGTTGAAAACTAAAACTGTAGAAAATACACAATTTCCAATGGTAGCTCCCGAAAACTTAAAACCCCTTCGAAATTTGTTCCTCGCTATACGCCTCTGTGGAGGGCTAATAACTGCAGAAGGCAGCAGTGAAAAATACATACAATGGAGAATTGGACGCATCTCACATGCACATGGAAAAATGGACAGCATATGAAATGGCAGAGGAATAGCCGAGGAATAACAAAGAAATCCAAGGCGAGAATATATTAGACGATTATACAGTCCATTCTCGTATGCAGATCACAATGCTGGACAATGCAAACACAAGATGAGCGAATAATTCTCACAGCAGAAATAAGTTGGCTACGGAAATTGTTGGAATTTCAAGACTACGGAAAATTAGTAATATTACATAAGACAATGATTATTTATTAGGCATCCAAACAACTCTACACTAGACAAAAATCGTTCAGCGAAGACATCGATGGTTTGACCATGTCGAGAGAATTCCAGCTGACAGAGTCCCACGCAATGCGCTACATGCAAATTTCGAAGGGAAGAGAGAGATAAACGACCTCCAAGACAGCGTTGGATTGACAGCGTAAGTGATGGCATAACAAGGCTTCGACTGACGTTGATAGGAACACTGGACTTGACAAATGACCGAGGAAAATGGAGATAATATTTTGTTCGCACTCATCTTTGTCAATTGGTTGGCGTCAGGAACTGATAATGATGTGGTGGTCGTGATGGTGGTGGATGTGGTGGTACTCCAAATCTTATTATGTACGTAGGGCCTATATACTACCGCAAGTGAACATGGTAGTACGGCGAGGCATACGTTGTTGCAAGCTATATATAAGGAGAAGACCATGCTTAATGCTTACACACCAAGGTATGTCTGTATACCTGGAATGTGTTCTACTGCTTTTATGTTAGTATGTAAGTAAGTCTAGTAAGATATGGATGTCCAATATACTCAATTTTTACTCATGTTTAATAATTTGGTCATCTTTAAAAAAAGATTACGTACACACCTTCTTTTATCTCTATAACATCTACACATTACCGTGAATGGTACAAAGCCGCATTTAGTTAAGTTCTTATTTAAGATTATAGTTAAGTATTTCTTCTCATGCAATGATTTGATGTTAATTAGGCCCTACGCTGTGCATTCTTCCTTGATAAAAGACATACTGTAACTTAGCCATACCATTATATCTCTCTTTCTTTTACAGGCCATCAATGAATTTAGGTTATAGAATACAAAGGCACGGGGACCCTACTTAAGTGGGACTAACATCCCTTTTGGGTTTCCCTTTTGCTTTCGTTTTTCTTATTCTCTTTATGTCGTTATGTGATATATATGGCTATTATGATTTTGGGTTGCAATAAATTGATTTGATTGATTGATTGATTGACTGACTTATGTATGTATAATTGTATATATATATATATGAATAGATTTATACATGTATATATGCACTGGTTTATGTATATGTATGGGTGTATTTGTGTATGGCTATATTTATAGGGATGGTATTTATGTATAGATGTATTTATGTATGGATGTATTTATGTACGGATGTATTTATGCATGCCATTTTGTTCCGCTATGATACGCGTGTGAGAAGCTACATACGGTTTCGACTCCTCTCTTGGGACATCTTCACAATGCCCTTGTCTCTGATGCTCTCTCTAAGCTTAGCGCGTGAACTGATGTCACCGTAAATAGAGGGCGATGGGGGTTAACGGCCCCCAAGCGTTTCTAGAGAAACTGTGACGTTTTGATTGTCACTTGGGGCTGATGTTATGGATCAGGTGACCCTTGACCAGCGACCCTTGACCTTGGTGAACCTTGGCTTACACGACGAATGCACTGAAGCGAGGAGCGCAACAGCGAGTGCGTCCTCCAGTTGTGCCTTGCTAAGTCGCCAGAAACAAATTATTTACAGTTACTTGTATTCGCCGCTTAGTCAAAGCAAAATCGATTGGTGGATAAGGTCGGAATCGGTTCCGGGTCAGGATACAAGGTTCCGTAGATGGTTACGACGGATGGTGCTTAGAATAGGAATAAGTAACCTAAAACACACATACACACATCTATTATATAAATATGTATATAACATGATCAGAACGTTTACATATTATCGCAATATAATATGTAATATTGTTATGCATAGTTATTAGTTATATATTACCAGATCTCACATCTATGTAGCTAATATGTATGTATGTATGTATGTATGTATGTATGTATGTATGTATGTATGTATGTATGTATGTAGTATATATATTATGATATACATGTATGACCCGTTCACCTGTGCATTGTGTATAAAATGCTTGGATACGTGACCTTTACTTCTCCTTCGGCCGAGCTACAGCGCTATATAAATCGTCCTATTATATACACATATACATGTAAATATATATATATATATATATATATATATATATATATATATATATATATGAACCTTAGAGCTATATTGTGTATATGTGTATATATACTCTTGACATTTGTGCCTCTGTATTTTGGTTCATATGTAGGCTATGGGTCGATGGTGAATGTCATAATGTGATGTCGATGGCCTTGTGTACCCAACACTAAACCTCAGACACAATCGGTGACATGATGGCATTTATCTCCGCTAGGTGACCGTGGCTCCTGGCTAAGAAGGATTATATACATAGTTATTATAGGATTAGCTTATATATATATATATATATATATATATATATATATATATGCATATATAATTTATGCATACAATGTTATCTCATTACCGCCAGTGCACCACCGAACTGATTTATATCTCTATCAGTTTGTTTGTCTTCTGTCTGTCTGTCTGTCTGTCTGTCTGTCTGTCTGTCTGTCTGTCTGTTTCGTTCTCCGTCTCTGCCTCTTTTTGTCTACCTGTTTCTATGTCTGTCCATGATATATGCTGTGCTGGCATATGCTCTGTTATACTACACTATGGCATGCTAGCATATGCTATGCTATGCTTATCTGGCATATGCTATGCTGTCCTATGCTGTCCTATGCTGTCTGTCTATCTGTCCGTCTGTTTGCCTGTCTGTGTTTCTGTTTCTGTGTCAGTTTGTCTGTCTCACTGTCTGTCTTTCTATCTGTCTAACTATGCAGAAAGACAGAAAGACAGAAATACAGACAGAATGAAAGATAGAGATAAAATATTGTGAGAGAGATAGAGATACAGAGAGGGAGACAGAAGACAGACTGGATGATGGATAGAAATAGTATAAGACAGAGAGGGAAAGCAAAGAAACAGAGACACAGAGACACAGAGACTGAGGTAAGGAAACCCATAGAGAGAAAGACAGTGATAGAAGCAGTTATATATAGTCAGAGACAGACATACAGACAGAGACATACAGAGACACACAGACAGACAGAGACAGAGACAAAGGCAGAGAAAGAAACGTTCAGAGATACAGACACAGAGTACCATAAGCATACCCTACTCCACCATGCATACCTTTATTTTCCTACAACTGGTGCACCGCCTGTATAATGAACCTAGTATTGCATATGCTAGCATAGCATAGCATATGCCAACAGAGCACAGCATAGTGCATGCCAGTATATATAGCATAGAACAGCATATGCCAGATAAGCTAGCATGCCATAGTGTAGTATAACAGATCATATGCCAGCACAGCATATATCATGGAATGGCATAGCATATGCTAGCATAGCATAGTATTGCATAGTACAGCACAGCATATGCTAGCATAGCTTAGCATATGCTAGCATAACGCTAGCATAGCACAGCACAGCATCGCATAGCACAGCACAGCACATGCTAGCATAGCTTAGCATACGCTAGCATAACATATGCTAGCATAGCATAGCATACGATAGCATAACATATGCTAGCATAGCTTAGCATACGCTAGCATAACATATGCTAGCATAGCATACGATAGCATAACATATGCTAGCATAGCGTAGCATTGCATAGATATAGCCCGAGTACCTGTCTGGCATTCAATTACCGTATTCCTTCGTTTCTTGACCCGTGTATCGAATGTCAAAGAGTCTGAACGACGTCTTTGTCTTTATTGACATTTTCAGGCGTCAGGTGTCGCTAGAGTACATCACTTCCGGCAGCGGGCGCCACTTAAGTGCACACGTCGTCGCTTAAACATCTGCTTCCGGTCACAGCCACCGCCGTCGCCACGGCGAGATGTCGCTACTGTGCATCAAGTTGCGATCCTTCCTCGGCGTCATTCTTCATTCCGACTGCCTCTCCCCTCCCTCTCCCTCTTCCCCTCCTCTCCCGCCTCCTCCTTCCCCTCCTCCTCTGCTTCCCTCCCAACCGGATGTAACTTGCGGTCGACGACAGCAAGAGCAGGAAGAAGAATGCCCGATCGCGAGTCTTAACGGAAGTAAGCCGTCGCGGTGTGACTCCGGACAGTTTCCGGTCTATCCGCCACGCGTGGCTGGAGATCCAATCGTTCACCTGCAACAGCGATCGACGAGGGCCAGGTCCTCTACGGACGGAGCGTCCGCCATCTTGGTCCCGTCGTCCATTGCGGCAACGACGTCGAAACCCGTTCAGAACATCTACCGGAAACCGATGTCGCGCATCAACTCGAACCCGTCGCTGCGCCGGTCACGTGATCTGCATCTCCGCTGCAACCAGCGCCTCTCGCGGCACGTTCAGCTGTGGGAGAGCGACCCTGGCGACGTCATCT
Organism: Aporrectodea caliginosa; assembly: GCA_020284085.1. Classification (NCBI taxonomy): domain Eukaryota; kingdom Metazoa; phylum Annelida; class Clitellata; order Crassiclitellata; family Lumbricidae; genus Aporrectodea; species Aporrectodea caliginosa. The sequence continues at coordinate 152,250 of JACEVL010000330.1, read as the reverse complement.
ATTACTATTCACCGAATGGGTCGACTCAGCTGCCTGCGGCCGGCCCCACACAGGGCCAAGTCGAAGAAGACGTTCAGGGGGCCCAGGGCTACCGTCGCAGGGTCTACACCATGCCTTCTGCCGTGTCTCCGTCAGGGCCCGATGCTCCGAGGGGGTCGTCCTGTCGCCGGAAGGTACCTCGATCGCTGGAGATCAAAAGGGAGACGGCGCTGGGGAGGGGCACCGCATCCCCCAAAGAAAAACAGCAGCTGATTCACAACAGAGATGTCTTTTAAAGGCAGTCAAATCTAGTACTTATCCGTAACGTACTCTAAGTGCCACGTATACTTACTTTTAAAGGGTCCAATACTTTAAATATGACATACTTTATTATGATCGTGTTTTTAAAGTATCGTATACTTACTTCAGGTAGTGATGCAGAGTCGCGTCAGTTTAAGTACCGAATACATACTAACTTCTAAAGGGATCACGTATTTAAGGACTGATACTGGCTTCTAAAGGTGCCACGTATTTGCAAAGTACCGCATACTTTCGAACTGTCTATACGAAGTTTATTACGTATACTTTACTGAAACAACTTTGTTTGAATGTCGCGTAGCCTACTTTTGAATATTTACTCACAATACGAAACACAATGTCATAGTCTAGAAGATATTAGACATTCTAACTAGGCTACCTGTACTTTACAATATTGAAATAAATATTCTGATGAAATTTAAAAACAATTGAAAATAGAAAAAGTTCGAAATTTAATCGAGGAGTAAGTACGATTAAGTACGATGGTACTGAATGATCTCCAGGATTTTGTTGTTGCCGCTACAGAAGTTGTTTCGGAAATCAAGCTGCTAACTCGTGCCTATTAGTGTACATTTCAGACGAACATCTGTTATGAGTGAATGACTCCAGAATGACTGGAATGGATTTGGAGCGTCATCGAAGACAGAATTATAAATACATATCTCGTGTTTGCGTAAAAATATACTAATTCATTGATTGTTCGATCAACCTATTTATTAGCATAACTGAGCTGTTTATCATTAAACATTCTCAAACTGTCTTCAAGCGCATTTGTTTAGATAAGTCAGATAGCCAAGTGTGCAACGCTTTTGCGAGAACATAATGGAAAATGCTTGTCGCTCCTTAGACACCTTAAAAACAGTTTCCACCGACGCTATACTTTCTAATTCCGCCACTGTTTGTACTCTGACAGTGCCAGTCCCAAGCCTGGATAAAGGAGGAGGGCGACGCTAATGGTCTTTGTTACCACAGTGGTCGTTAAACAGTAAACAAGCAAAGTTTGTACTCTGACTGTGCCAGTCCCAAGCCTGGATAAAGGAGGAGGGCGACGCTAATGGTCTTTGTTACCACAGTGGTCGTTAAACAGTAAACAAGCAAAGTTTGTACTCTGACAGTGCCAGTCCCAAGCCTGGATAATGGAGGAGGGCGACGCTAATGGTCTTCGTTACCACACAGTGGTCGTTAAACAGTAAACAAGCAAGCAAGCTATACATTCTCTGCATTCATTTGAAGTGTATTATTATTAATTCCAAGGTTTAACGTCGTCTTATGACATCAAAGGCCGTTGACGACAATGTATACCATAGAATGAAAAACGAGAAACTTATAAGCTATAACTTCTAACTTCTAAGAGACACCAATTAGAGTTGTCAAAACAAATCCTTATAATGTCACTAATATTCATTGTTTAACAATATTAAGAAATGCATATGACACTGTTTATGATACACATAATTATTGTGAATTGGTACAAATTAACAATTAAATGAATTGGTACAAATTAAACAATATTATGTAGCAATGGTTCCACATGAGTAAAGTCTGGACCCAAGTGTAAACGCATCGCCTTTTACAGAATATATAGCTTCAGTGGAAACTGTTTTTAAGGTGTTTAAGAAGCGACAATAATTTTCCAATGTTTAAAGACATGATACATCTCGTGGCTGCCAGAGCTAATGCTAACCTAACCATTTAGGTTCGTAGTGTTTATTTAATGACGCTGTGTCATAACGACGATGATCAGCGTCGCCACCCTCCGTTGTCCAGGCTTTTGACTGGCACCAGACGAGTAGAGCAGTGGTGTTGATAAAGCTAGATATGATTTGCTGTTGGGTATAATTTATAAATGACATTGGTACTAGCACTAATGAAATGTATTCTGAACCATTAAAATCCATGTTATGTAATGTTATGTCGCATCCTGTTCTTTTTGTTATGATATTCTGTCATGTTAATTTCAAAAGTAAAACAACGGTGAATATTAGTGAGATTGTAAAGCGCTGCTTTGACACCTTTCAATGGTGTCTTTCGAACACTATAAGTCTCTCGTTTTCTCTGCATTGTATAGAATATAGTCTACCAGGAACTGCTTCCCAGTCCGTTTGTTATGGAACCATCTGAAATTGAAAATGCTTTGACGGAACCCCGAACGAACATAAAATATACAGGTATGCGTAGCAAGAAGTTGACCAATATAGGTTCAGTTACTAACACAAAAAACTTTGCTAGACAAACTTTGCGTTCTTGGCTGTGCTCCATCTTACTTGCGTGATCTTTGCCGCCCAGTGTCCGACGTTGCAGCGCGTCGGACACTTCGTTCTACGACGAAGGGTGAGCTCCTAGTTCCACGGGCACGCTTTGCTATTAAGCAGCGCCGGTGCTTTTCCGGTTGTGGGACCTTCCACCTGGAATGACCTCCCGCTTAAGCTCCGCTCTTTACTTGTGAGCCAACCAGCAGGGTTCTACAAGTCCCTCAAGTCTTTTTTCTTTAGTCGTGGCTGGGCCGGGAGCGCTTATGAGTAGCTTCTTGAAGAGGCGCTATATAAATGTTCTGAATGAATGAATGAATGAATGAATGAATGAATGAACAAAGTCCTTCAACGAAGACTCCGATGGTTTGGACACGCAGAGAGAATGCCAGTTGACCGAATCCCACTGAATACAGTACATGCAAGAATCGAAGGAAAAAGAAACAGACAGACCAAGGCTATGATGGATGGATAACTCAACCGTCTTAGGACGGTAAAGTCTAGTATTGAGAGAGAGAGAGAGAGAGAGAGTGTGTGTGTGTGTGTGTGTGTGTGTGTGTGTGTGTGTGTGTGTGTGTGTGTGTGTGTGTGTGTGTGTGTGTGTGTGTGTGTGTGTGTGTGTACGATTATTGAACGTATTGTGTATTATTAAATGAATATAATTATTATATATAATATATATATCATGTGTATAATAGGTCTTAGATTTATCCTTAATTATATTAATACAAAGAAGTATAATAGTTTAGTAATTGCACTGTAATTTGACCTGAAAATCTAGTTTACCTCTGGGCATGGTGTGCTACTAAGCTAGAAAAGCGCAGGTAAGAGCCCTTCAACGAGAAACGAGAATAAGTCTACGCACACCTGAGCCAGATGAAAAGGTGAGTGAGTGTGACCGCTTGTTTAGGTAGATTATTATGACGGAGAAGTTGGATGCCAGAGGGATGTCTCGTTAATTGACTGGAAGAGAAAACATAGATGGGAGGAAGAAGAGGAGGAGGATGAAGAAGGTAAGGAGAAGGAAGAGGAGAAGGAGGAGAGGAAATAGGAGACGAAGGAGGAAGAGGATAAATGTTTAGGAGAAAGAGGAGAAGCGGAGGAAGAGGAGGCAGAGGTGAAGGAAAAGTAGGAGAGAGAATGAGGAGGAGGAAGAGGAAGAGAGAATGAGGAGGAAGAGGAGAAAGAGGAGAGGAAATAGGAGAAGAAGGAGGAAGAGGAGAATGGTTTAGCAAGAGGAAGAGGAGAAGCGGAGGAAGAGGAGGAAGAGGTGAAGGAAAAGTAGGAGAAAGAGAATGAGGAAGAGGAAGAGGAAGAGAAGAAATAGGAGACGACGGAGGAGGAGAATAAATGTTTAGCAAGAGGAGTAGGAGGAGGATGAGCGGAAGAGTGGAGGAAGAGAAGGAAACGTAGGAGGAAGAGAGTGAGGAGGAGGAGGAGGAGGAGGAGGAGGAGGAGGAGGAGGAGGAAGAGGAGAAATAAGAGGGAATAGAAAGAATATAAGGAGGAGGAGTAGGAAAAGGAAAGGAGAAGAATGAGTAGATGTATGAGGAGAGAGAGAGAAAGAGAAAAATGAGAGGAGGTATAGAAGGTGAAGTAGGATGAAGAGGAAAGGAAAGCGAAGGAATTAGA
>JACEVL010000330.1:135572-143072 GCA_020284085.1 Aporrectodea caliginosa | reverse complement strand
GCTCTGACCGGAGTCACGCAGTTGGCTGGCAGGCCAAGTCACGCAAGCAGCCCAAACCACACTAATAGGCCAAGTCACGCAAGCAGCCCAAGCCACACTAATAGGCCAAGTCACGCAAGCAGCCCAAGCCACACTAATAGGCCAAGTCATGCAAACAGCCCAAGCCACACAGCTGATAGGCTGCTGAGGTCATGCCGTCTCCTGGCAGCATAATACGTACACTAACGGCATAACGTAGGTTTAACTCCGCCACTGCTCGTACCCTGCCAGTAACGATCGAGCCTGGACAAAGGAGGAGGGCGACGTTAATCGTCTTTATTCGGACACAGCGTCGTTAAACAGTACCGGATATCAAACATAATGAAGCTTAGCACCGACAAAAGGCGGCTATCCATTCCGTCCGTAAGCGATGAGGACGGAAAAGAAGCGGCACGAAGACGAGAAGACGAGGCTGAACCCAGGCCCGCCGAGAGGGGGTGGGCCAGAGGGAACAAAAACCCAGGGGCCCGGCGACTTTCAGGGGCCCGGGCTGGGCCCAGCAATCAACTTATGAAAAATATTATAAAGTCTAAGGATAGTTAGGGGCCCGTGACTGCTCTGCCTAGGGGCCAGAAATTTCTGTAGGCAGCCCTGGCTGAACGAGAAGGAGTGGCAGAACAGAGAATGCATTCTGAAACTGAAGCAACATACGTGACACTGATTATAATTATCTTCACATTATCCGAATTAAACTGAGACGTTGTTGTTGTTGTTGTCCATTCCGTTAAGCCTATTAGAAGACCGCCGATGTCTTCTTATCCACGTTTATCAGAAGAATTCGCCTAGATGCCTCTCACCACCGAATTTTCCAACATAACTGATGAAATGTCTCTTTCTGTTAGGACGGATTTCAACTCAAGATTGACTGTTCAGCACGTTGCATCCGACTACAAATTATACTAAAATATAATCAAAATTTTCTCTAAAACCTGAAATAGACATTATCCAAATTATCTTCAAATCTGTCGCATCCTTTAGAAAACCTACCATCGCTGCGCCTCTGCCTTCTCCCTGGTATTCTGGCAACCTCCCTTGGCTCTTCACTATGTATCCTTGGACACGTGGACAACCTCTGTGAATAAGGCTTAAGCTGTTGGCCTGCGCTTAGCTTTTATATAGCGCTGTCGATGTTCGGAGAAAGAACAACAACAAACTGAAAAATTCACCTCTTCGTTCTAAAATTCAGATATCAATTCACCTCTACAAAACGTTGCCAGATTTCATGGATAAGGCTAAAAAAATCGGAATGAATTTAAACTTAAAACTTCGAAACCGTGCATTGGTGGCCTTCAAGCAGATCTTAAAAAGATCTCTGCAAGAACGTTGCCAAATCTCTAAGGATAAGGCTGTGATTTCTCTTGTTACTTAACGATACAATTCACATTTCTTCTTATCGTTGACAGGGAACGACATCTTAAGAGAGTTATAAGCGTTAATGGTCTTTTATGCCTCAAGCGATTATCCTATCGATCTGGAAATATCATCGATCTCTAGATCAGCCTGTCTTTACCACCACCACCACCATAGCCGGCGCAATGCGACAACCACTATCATCATCATCATCCAATATATTTCCTCTATACCACCACAATATCGGTATACAATATATTTCCTCATTCGCTACTACCACACCGCCACCATCACTATCCAATGTAATTCCACCACCACTACTGCCGTCAGCACTCCCACCTCCCCACCACCTCCAGCAACACCACCACCAGCACCATCATTACCACCACTGTACCACCACCACAACTAAAAACCACCACCACATTTATTATCAAATAACTATATTTCTACCATCGCCACCACAACACCATCACTTCCACCACCAACACCACCACCGCCACCAGTACCAGCACCAGTACCACTACCTCCATCACCACCACCACCACAGACCACCACCACCTCATTCATTATCATATATTTCAAAACACCAGCACCATGACTACCTTCTTTGGCCAAAACTAGATTTTTTGCCACCATTGGGCCCTCCCTATGGAATGCCATTCCCTCCTCTCTACGTGTTACCATTCTGTCTGGGTCTCTTCCTACAGCCTTCTTCCTCATCAAAACCTTCTTCTTCTCTATAGGGGTTCTCGCACTGGGAGCGCTACTGAATGGCCACTGCTGTGAGCGGCGCTGTATAAATTAATAAATACAATACCTTCACCACATCATCCAATATGTTTCAGACACAACCAACACCAACACCGCCACCACAATTATTGCCCAGTATATTTCCACAATCTCTTGCAACCCCCCCCACCCCACATACCGCCACCACAACCGCCACCGACAGGAAGGCCATCATCGACCAGGATATTGCGGTTTGATGCAATATCAGGGTTATGTCCACAACGTACTGAATTAAACAGAAGGCTATGACGGCTGCATAGTGTACAGTAGACGTCGCCACTATGAAGAAATGCGGTCAACTATACTAATGCAAGAGAAGCACGCGCAGTAAGACGGCCCCGGTACACACAGAAATCAGTATATGCAATATATATATGTACATAATTATATATATATAGACGTTCATAAATACATATATATGTATGTATATGTATATATTCTGTATATATATAGTATATATAAATTATATATAGATTCTGCATTCCGAGTTCTTCCTGAGAGGCTGAGAAATGAAGAAGCCATGGTGTGCATGCATATAGGCCTACTTTTAATACTGTTTATACTACTATTTATATTGTTATATATATATATAACATATATATATATATATATATAAAAATATATATATAACATATATATATATAACATATATATATATAGGCCTACTGTGGCTTATTCATTTCTCCTTCGCTTCTTCCTTCATTCTTTCTTCTACTTTTGCTCGTCCATTCGTTACCGCGTTCATTCGTTCATTCATCCTTTCTTCTAATTTCATACTCTGTCTCTACACTCTACACCTTCTCTTTTTACAGTTTTTTTCATTCGTTTTGTCAGGCTTCTTCCGTTTCCCTTTATTTTCTACTGTCTTATTTTCTTTCGTTCCTTCCTTCCTTCCTTCCTTCCTTCTATCTCTCTTTTCTTTCTTCATTCGTTCTTTCTTTTTTTCCTTCCTTTATTCATTCACTCATTCATTTATTCTTTCCTTCCATCCTTCCCCTTCATTCATCCTTTTCTCCCTTCCCTACTTCCCTCCTTCTTTCCTTTCTTCTTTTCTTCTTTCCTTCCATCTTCTTTCCTTTCGTTATATCTCCTTGTCCTTTACCTGTGTTTCTTTCTACTCCTTCTTTCTCCTTCTTTCAGTCACTCTCTACCGTTCTTCCTTAGTAATTTTCCTATACCTGTCTGTTTAGTCTCCCTTCCTCAACCACGTGTCTTGCTTCATCCGTCCGTCCGTCCATCCGTCCGTCCTTCCTTCCTTCCGTTTTTCCCTGATTGTTGTTCGGAAGGCAATATACCAGTTAATGTCTGGCACTCAGCGTCGATGCTGGATTAAGTATTTCGAAGAACGGTCGATGCCGATATTCGTCTAAAAAATCTCCGACGCTGAACTGACTAACATGACAAGCATTAGGCTACAGACCATTTTATCGCACACCGATAAATTGCTACATGTACAGTTATGTAGGCTATATGGACAGACAGGTAGATATACACACAGGCCGACAAACAGGGACTTGCTGACAGATAGACGGACAGACAGACAGACGGACAGACGGACAGACAAACAGACTGGATGATAGATAGACAGACGGACAGGCAGACAAGCAGGCAGACACGTAGACAGACCGAGATAAAATGACTGACAGACAGACAGGGACTGGCTGACTGATTGACAGACAAGCAGATAGCAGACAGATACACACAGACACAAACAGAGTCACAGACAGACAGGCATGCATAAATGACACACAGGCATACAGGAGGAGATACGTGGATAGATAGAGAGACAGAGACAAATACAGAGGGAAAAGAAACATAGAGAGACATAAAAGAGAAATTTAGAAAGAAAGAGACACAGAGAGACAGAGACAGACAGAGAGAGACAGAAAGAGACAGAAAAACAGAGCGAGACAGAGACAGAGAGAGAGACACAGAGACAGAGAGAGACACAGAAAGAGAGACAGGGAGAGACAGGGAGATACAAAGAGAGACAGACAGACAGAGAGACAGACAGATAGAGATATTTATGCACATCTTGCCAGCGTAATTGTCCAATTTTCTGAGTCGCAAGTCGAATTGACCATGCGCCAGTCAGCATCTCTTTTGTTAATTAAACAAAGCACTACGTACACGAACTTAAAACTCCTGCCTTCAACCTCTTCTCAATTTCCACAACCCATAATTATCTAAGTACAATGCAACCACCACCACCACCACCACTACCATCACCACTGCGAATACTGCTACTACCGCCACTACTGCTCCTGTAGGCCTACAACCACTACAACTACTGGCAATATTTATATTATTCTCTCTATATATATATGCCTTCAACTTGTTGTGTTTATTCATTCTGCGGCCTATTTTGCTAGAAACAAAACGTCCACTTATTTCGACGATTGGCAGACGGCAACAGACCGAAATCAAATCTATTGGCTTCGCGGCACGACCAAAGCGTTCGCGGCGCCTCTCAGCGAAGCGATCAAAGACCACCCGCGACGCTTCCGATACACATCAAAGACGCCGCCGACAATGCGGCGTGAGCGGCTCAGGGCGCGCTTCAAGCGATCGGTAGAGGGCGTAACGTTAATTGATGCCATACGAGAACTTCCAGATGAATTACTGGACTTCACTCAGTTGACTACTTTCATTGAATACGATGAAAAGTCTTTGATTATAATCAGGGTTGCCAGGTCGTCGCGAAAAGCGTGAGTTTGGCTACTTTTCAATGCGCTCGCGACTGAAAATTTCAACACAAACTCAACAAACCAAATACCTTTATGGTCATCCACCAGAAACATCAAAAAGCCCAGTCTAACTTAACACGTTTCGCCAATACCTCCAAAACACGCCATGTTTCACCTCCCCTCTGATGATCTTGATACTTTCGCGTCTCAACTCGAAACTGATATCACTTACGTCCTTGATCATCATCAGGCTTGATGCCCTGGCCTCTGTACGAAAATTTGCCAAGAGTCAGAGGAAGCATTCCTCAAATCTTTCATCACCAGCAAACGAAGCCAAGCAGAATCCATGGAGAACCGACCGCCGGTTCAGACGGACGAGAGCTGAGTCAAATCGTAGGCCTGCGTTTTATCAAGCAGCATGTCGCAAAGCAAACTACGAAATTCGGCAGTCCAGATGTGATAACTATCCGAAGCGAATAAAAGAAGCAGGTGGCAATCCCAAATTGAAACAGAACTGGCTGAACTGCGCCACCTAAATAAACCAGCATCTGCAAACAACCCATCAAATATCTAGGACCGCTGCAATGATAAATCGGTCTTTTCAAGGAAAAACTCGAAGAAATAAAACATACAATCCAGGATCGCCAGCTGCTTCTTTTACGACATTCTGCTCGATATAGGCTAAGCTCAGCTCTCGTCCGTCTGAACCGGCGTCCAAGCTTGTCTCTGGCGGTTCTGCAACCGTAAAAATTCTCCGTATTAAACTCAACGCAACATGTCAATGTACTCCCAAACTGCTGAAATCGTTCGCTTCACAAATTCATATATAAAATTTTGTGCTCTGTGACATATTCGACCTTTCCTCACAAAAGATCTTGCAAAGTGCAAACGATATCGCTTGTTGGAAAGTAAACTATATACCGTCTTCACTACTGCAATAGTCTTCTCTAAGTCTATGGGACATCACCAAAAAACTCCCTTCAACGGATTCTAAACAACCTCGCACCGGTCGTCTAAACACCTCATATCGTTCCAGTGATAAACCACTCCTTAAAGCCCTCCACTGGCTACCTGTTAAAGAATGGATTATCTTTAAAAAATCGTCATCATGTAGAAATCTCTTCGGTCGATCAGAAGGACTGAATCAACCCCACTGATGGGACCACTGTAGAAAACCTCTCTCTGGCTATCTATTGCGTCTCGTGAGGGCAGGTTCAACCCCACGGCCGTCGGGCGGATTCCTTTCACTTCTTACCAGGATAGCGCTTCAGAATCCCCCAGTCTTCAATGTCTGCCAGGCTCGGCCTCTCCGGTCAGGCAGAGGACTTATCGATGTTAGCGACCACCGAACGTCGATCAGAAGAAGAAGACGACAAGAGTCAAGTCAATGAAATCACTTGTATTATCGACGAAATACAACTCAAATGTAACTGATTTACGACAGACGATAATACTGCACTCAAGCACGATTGACAATCAAGCAACTGACTAATGACTAACTAACACTCAACCGAACTTCACGACAACTGAACTGAACTGAACTCTCAGACTGACTCGAATGACAACTCTGACGGAATGCACTCAACTGACTGACTACTGGCTCCCTGAGCGAACGAATGAACTCCTGAGCGTCTTAAGCAGCGCTATTTATACACAACTGGTCGGTCCCGGGGGACCGGGGGGACCGGTCCCGGGGGACCGGGGGACCGGTCCCGGGGGACCGGTCCCGGGGGACCGGGGGGACCGGTCCCGGGGACCAAGGCCCTCACTACACACAACCACGGCGGGGTCACAGCGTCCAATTTTGCTACAACTTTCCCCCCGCTAAAGAAAAGGGATGCCCCCATCCCGAAGGAGGGAGCTTACTTAACATCCTACCCTAAACACAGTCATGTTAAGACTATATGCAATGTCACAAAGCACAATCAAACGATCAATTAACAGACAAAATGGGACCACTATGCTTAGTAAATTGGACGGGCCCAGCTCCCCAATGATTGTATGCACAATGATTAACATCTCCAAAAGAATATCGCCCCAAACACCGGGTAGGCTACGTAAACAAAGAATGTCCTCTGAAAAGTAAGCAATTAAACGTCAGATTTTTCTCACCATGGTCCGGCATAAGAAAAACTAAAAGAGCACAGCATCTAACAGCTAATAAGAATCTTAATTATCCAAGGCTGCAATCTAGGCATCTCATAGCCCCATTCCACATGATCATTCAACAAAAACAATGAACTCTTCCCGTTTATCGGGTATGCAATACAATCAAAACATTTCTCTAACAGAAACAGTTTGCATCGCAGATCAACAGAGCGTCAGTTTACGCATTCCAACTGCAATCGGACATCACATTGTCACCGTCGCCATGGCAACGCTAACGCCATCTCCGCGAGGCCAATCAGCAGGTCGGTCATCGTCGACAACGTCCTCCGTCGAGTCCATTCCGCGACAGGGGCGCAGCTTGTCCACAAGGACCGTGAATGGACGGAAGTGAGCTGACTTGCGGATCGACGCCCGGTAGGCAGCAAGGACATGGGGCAAATGTTCCTCCCAATCCCTTTGATGGCTGCTTACCACCTTCCCAAGCATGGCATTAAGCGTCCTGTGAAATCGCTCTATGAGCCCTTTC
>JACEVL010000330.1:95572-133072 GCA_020284085.1 Aporrectodea caliginosa | reverse complement strand
TAGACCGCTGTCCCATAAGCTAGCTGTTGAAAAGTAATCGGTGAAAAAAGTGTTAGGGACTTATTTTCTTAGCCTCGGCATATGATTGCGGTCGCCAGTCCTCTTCCTCACTGTCTCATCTTCCCACCAACAGCCTACGGTCAGTGTACTCATACTAGCTGAGTTAGACAGGGCGCAGACATTTCGAAACAAACTTCTGTCCTGGCGGGGATTTTAACCCCCGACCTCTCGATTGACCGTCCAGCACGCTAACCACTACACTATCGATCTTGGGATATGCCTCTTCTGCACTGCATGGGTTGACATTGTGTTTGAGCATTGACTTAGCGTTGCTTAAAATATCTCGCATGGCTTCGCAATTATTACCGAGAAGTCTGTTATTCTGGCTCAGCTTACTCCGTGGCTTAATAAGACTTGGATCGACTTGGAAGGATTCTGGATTATTGGGATTGGGTAATGAAGTGACCTTGACTGCAAGGTCGCCTGGGATCTGGAAGGAGGAGAAGGAGGAGGAGGAGTAGGAGGAGAAGGAGGAGGAGGAGGAAGAGGAGGAGTGAGAAGAAGTAGAAGGTGGAGCATGAGGTGCCATGTTGGTGAGAAGAAGGAGGGGGGAAGAGGAGTGAGAGCAAATACGCAACTGAAATATATCGGACCCATTAGCAGCCATCAAATATCGGTCACAGGGACGGATCTCTAACCCCAGGACAGTAGAGGCAGGTATTAGGCTCACCTCCGATCCCGTGTCAATGAGGCAGAGCTGCGAGCGTCCGTTGATCGTCCCACGTATGTAGACAGCATTGAAGGTTGCGCGGTTGAACACTCTTGGATGGGTCGTGTGATTGGCAGCCACCGGCTCCGTTGGCGTCGAGTTCTGTGTTTCTGTTTCGGTCGCGTTCGGGCGATTGCGGGCCCGGCGCGACTGGCGGCAGTTGCGAGCGTAGTGGCCGGGTTGGCCACAGTTGAAGCAGGTCAGCTCCCTGCCTGGAACTTCCTGCGTTGCTGGCGTCGGCGTCACCGGGGCGACTGTCTCGGCCCGGCTCTCGGTTGCGGTCTCCGGGGCGAACGTCTCGGCCCGGATCTCCATCAGTCGACGTACGACCTCGCAGCTCCCGGAACTGTCGGTCGAACTTCCCTTCGAATTCACGTTGCCAGCGGCGTTGCTCTTCCCTCTGAGTTATCAGGAACTGGTTCAACTGCGCCTGAATCTGGTCACTGACGTCGGTCTCTCGAGTGCCTCGCACCCGGTTCGGCGGTCGTCTTCGGTCGTCTCGATCATCAGGCTCCAGCGGTCTCCTCCGGTCGTCCAGGTCCATCGTGCTTCGGTAGGCCTCCAGACGCAGCGCCGCCCGGTAGGCTTCATCAAGCGACTTGGGTTCCCGCTCACGAACTTTGAGCGAGAGCTCCCGATCCCTCATCGCCTCCAGGAAAGCGTCTTTGGCGATGATCTCCGTGGTTTCATTGGCGGGGACCGGATAGGCAAGCACCACCAACCGGCGAATTTCATGGAGGAGGTCGGATAGGCTTTCCCCGGCGCGCTGGCGCCGATAGTAGAGTTGCGTCCGGAAGGTTCTCGGCTTGGCCTTCCGTCCCATAACGTTGACGCAGCCGTTCTGTCAACTGTTCATAAGTCACATCTGGCTGGGCCCCGAAATCCCAGAGCAGCTGAGTGGCGGCTTTCTCCAGTGAGCAGCGGAGGAAGTCGATCTTGTCCGAGGCCGTCCATCGGTTGTGCCTCGCACAGACCTCGAACTGGGATAGGAATGATTCAAGCGAGCCTGTCCCATCGAAACGCCCGGGTTTCATCTGCATCGGCCGGTTCTTCAGCAGGCCGCCGACGCCCTCAAGCAGCCTCGGCAGAATCCCTGACTCGTCCTTCACTTCCCGGCTAACAGGTTCTGTAGATCTCCTTCGGTCTCGGCTCCTTCGGCTTCCATTCCTCGAAGCCAAAGTCGTCTGGCAGGCTGTTCCGGTCCGGCTTGATCTCCATCGGTCGTCTTCTCTCGGCGGGCGTGGAGCTTTCAGGCTGCAGGACGTCAAAGTCGACCAGCGGGTAGATGCGTGTGTCTTCCTCGTCTCCCATCGGTAGTCAGCGTTCTGCGATCGTCTAACACCCCACTTCGCGGGTACCACTGTGGCGAAATTCGTCGTCGAGCTCCCTTTCTCGGCTTGGTGACAACAGAGTTGATCCCACTTCTGCTGTACCACTGTGGCGAAAATCTCCCCTCATTCTCTGGAAGGGGTTTGTCGTCGGGCGGATTCCTTTCACTTCTTACCAGGATAGCGCTTCAGAATCCCCCAGTCTTCAATGTCTGCCAGGCTCGGCCTCTCCGGTCAGGCAGAGGACTTATCGATGTTAGCGACCACCGAACGTCGATCAGAAGAAGAAGACGACAAGAGTCAAGTCAATGAAATCACTTGTATTATCGACGAAATACAACTCAAATGTAACTGATTTACGACAGACGATAATACTGCACTCAAGCACGATTGACAATCAAGCAACTGACTAATGACTAACTAACACTCAACCGAACTTCACGACAACTGAACTGAACTGAACTCTCAGACTGACTCGAATGACAACTCTGACGGAATGCACTCAACTGACTGACTACTGGCTCCCTGAGCGAACGAATGAACTCCTGAGCGTCTTAAGCAGCGCTATTTATACACAACTGGTCGGTCCCGGGGGACCGGGGGGACCGGTCCCGGGGGACCGGGGGGGGACCGGTCCCGGGGGGACCGGTCCCGGGGACCAAGGCCCTCACTACACACAACCACGGCGGGGTCACAGCGTCCAATTTTGCTACAACTTTCCCCCCGCTAAAGAAAAGGGGATGCCCCCATCCCGAAGGAGGGAGCTTACTTAACATCCTACCCTAAATACAGTCATGTTAAGACTATATGCAATGTCACAAAGCACAATCAAACGATCAATTAACAGACAAAATGGGACCACTATGCTTAGTAAATTGGACGGGCCCACTCTCCCCAATGATTGTATGCACAATGATTAACATCTCATCAAAAGAATATCGCCCCAAACACCGGGTAGGCTACGTAAACAAAGAATGTCCTCTGAAAAGTAAGCAATTAAACGTCAGATTTTTCTCGCCATGGTCCGGCATAAGAAAAACTAAAAGAGCACAGCATCTAACAGCTAATAAGAATCTTAATTATCCAAGGCTGCAATCTAGGCATCTTATAGCCCAATTTCACATGATCATTCAATAAAAACAATGAACTCTTCCCGTTTATCGGGTATGCAATACAATCAAAACATTTCTCTAACAGTGATGAATTCTAACATTTGCATCGCAGATCAACAGAGCGTCAGTTTACGCATTCCAACTGCAATCGGACATCACATTGTCACCGTCGCCATGGCAACGCTAACGCCATCTCCGCGAGGCCAATCAGCAGGTCGGTCCAGGGGACCGAGGCGGTCCCGAAAGCGGGCCGGCCGAGGGGGGACCGAGGCCGGGCGCTATGCGTCGTCCGAGAGAGGCATCGGATCGTCGACAACGTCCTCCGTCGAGTCCATTCCGCGACAGGGGCGCAGCTTGTCCACAAGGACCGTGAATGGACGGAAGTGAGCTGACTTGCGGATCGACGCCCGGTAGGCAGCGAGGACATGGGGCAAATGTTCCTCCCAATCCCTTTGATGGCTGCTTACCACCTTCCCAAGCATGGCATTAAGCGTCCTGTGAAATCGCTCTATGAGCCCATTTCCCACTCGGGTGATAGGCGGAAGTTCTGACCTTATCCACCCCCAATAATTTACAGAGGTCCCGGAACAGATTCCCCTCAAAGTTACTCCCCTGATCTGTAAGGATCTGCAGCAGGGTGCCGTACCTTACGATTAGGTTCTCCCGCAGAATACCCACTAAGTCAGGTGCTGGGGCACCTTCCTCCAACCACGGACGTACCACCCGAAAATCGGGATCTCCTCTTTGGACTTTCAAAAAGTCATCCTGCGGGTTGGGTTCAATATCCACTGGCTGTTCTACCACTGTCTCGGTAACTGCAGCGACCGCACTTAAATCGTCAGCACCGCATTGCCGACAGGGCCTACAGGAGATGGCATCTACGTTCCCATCCTTCTTACAGGCCAATACCACGTTAGCCGCCCACTCGCTAACGGCGGGTTCAATCGTCCCAGATGCTAACATGCTATCCAGCTGCTCATCGATGGCAGCCCTATGAGGAAGTGGTTGGCGCCGCAGAGGCTGTCTTACGGGACCTGCATCCTCCGTATCGATCCTATGAGTGGTCACATTCGTACGGCCGAGATCACCTTCCCTTACCGAGAACACATCACTAAATTCGGTCAAAAGTTCCCGCAATTGCTCTCGGGTCTCGGGCGTAACTTCCTCCGGGAGATCAGCCAACAACAATTCACAAGGAACCGCCTCACCAACCGGCTCCTGACCTTCATCCCGGGTCTCCTGACACTCGACCTCAACAGGGTGCAACCCTCCCAGGAGTTGGTCCTTGACTAACCTAACAGGATCCTCGGTCAAATTAACTACCCGGACCTGGGTCATTCCGGCGTCATCGCCTACCACAACCCGTGCGAGATGGACTCCAGGACTTATTTCCTTAGCATCCGTCATCCAGGCCGGCGCTACGGACGACAAATCCCCAAACAAAGTTTTTACAGGAACATCAAACTGGCACTTGGGCGAAACCACCACATCTTCAGCGACAATCACCCTACGGCACCATCCAGCTCCATTACCCCTTACAAGAGAGATGCGTTTACGACCAATAAACAGAGCCCCAGTCCCAAAACCTAGGCGGCAGCGGTGCTCCCTCAGCCAATCCATACCCAGCATGGGGTCGGCTATCTGGTCGGACACCAGAAATGAACTAGAAATTTCAAACCCACTGCGGACCTTAATGGGGACCCTTATCTCTCCCAGCACCCGTATATCGGACCCATTAGCAGCCATCAAATATCGGTCACAGGGACGGATCTCTAACCCCAGGACAGTAGAGGCAGGTATTAGGCTCACCTCCGATCCCGTGTCAATGAGGCAGAGCTGCGAGCGTCCGTTGATCGTCCCACGGATGTAGACAGCGTTGAAGGTTGCGCGGTTGGGCACTCTTGGATGGGTCGTGTGATTGGCGGCCACCGGCTCCGTTGGCGTCGAGTTCTGTGTTTCTGTTTCGGTCGCGTTCGGGCGATTGCGGGCCCGGCGCGACTGGCGGCAGTTGCGAGCGTAGTGGCCGGGTTGGCCACAGTTGAAGCAGGTCAGCTCCCGCCTGGAACTCCCTGCGTTGCTGGCGTCGGCGTCACCGGGGCGACTGTCTCGGCCCGGCTCTCGGTTGCGGTCTCCGGGGCGAACGTCTCGGCCCGGATCTCCATCAGTCGGCGTACGACCTCGCAGCTCCCGGAACTGTCGGTCGAACTTCCCTTCGAATTCACGTTGCCAGCGGCGTTGCTCTTCCCTCTGAGTTATCAGGAACTGGTTCAACTGCGCCTGAATCTGGTCACTGACGTCGGTCTCCCGAGTGCCTCGCACCCGGTTCGGCGGTCGTCTTCGGTCGTCTCGATCATCAGGCTCCAGCGGTCTCCTCCGGTCGTCCAGGTCCATCGTGCTTCGGTAGGCCTCCAGACGCAGCGCCGCCCGGTAGGCTTCATCAAGCGACTTGGGTTCCCGCTCACGAACTTTGAGCGAGAGCTCTCGATCCCTCATCGCCTCCAGGAAAGCGTCTTTGGCGATGATCTCCGTGGTTTCATTGGCGGGGACCGGATAGGCAAGCACCACCAACCGGCGAATTTCATGGAGGAGGTCGGATAGGCTTTCCCCGGCGCGCTGGCGCCGATAGTAGAGTTGCGTCCGGAAGGTCTCGGCTTGGCCTTCCGTCCCATAACGTTGACGCAGCCGTTCTGTCAACTGTTCATAAGTCACATCTGGCTGGGCCCCGAAATCCCAGAGCAGCTGAGTGGCGGCTTTCTCCAGTGAGCAGCGGAGGAAGTCGATCTTGTCCGAGGCCGTCCATCGGTTGTGCCTCGCACAGACCTCGAACTGGGATAGGAATGATTCAAGCGAGCCTGTCCCATCGAAACGCCCGGGTTTCATCTGCATCGGCCGGTTCTTCAGCAGGCCGCCGACGCCCTCAAGCAGCCTCGGCAGAATCCCTGACTCGTCCTTCACTTCCCGGCTAACAGGTTCTGTAGATCTCCTTCGGTCAATCGGCTCCTTCGGCTTCCGTTCCTCGAAGCCAAAGTCGTCTGGCAGGCTGTTCCGGTCCGGCTTGATCTCCATCGGTCGTCTTCTCTCGGCGGGCGTGGAGCTTTCAGGCTGCAGGACGTCAAAGTCGACCAGCGGGTAGATGCGTGTGTCTTCCTCGTCTCCCATCGGTAGTCAGCGTTCTGCGATCGTCTAACACCCCACTTCGCGGGTACCACTGTGGCGAAATTCGTCGTCGAGCTCCCTTTCTCGGCTTGGTGACAACAGAGTTGATCCCACTTCTGCTGTACCACTGTGGCGAAAATCTCCCCTCATTCTCTGGAAGGGGTTTGTCGTCGGGCGGATTCCTTTCACTTCTTACCAGGATAGCGCTTCAGAATCCCCCAGTCTTCAATGTCTGCCAGGCTCGGCCTCTCCGGTCAGGCAGAGGACTTATCGATGTTAGCGACCACCGAACGTCGATCAGAAGAAGAAGACGACAAGAGTCAAGTCAATGAAATCACTTGTATTATCGACGAAATACAACTCAAATGTAACTGATTTACGACAGACGATAATACTGCACTCAAGCACGATTGACAATCAAGCAACTGACTAATGACTAACTAACACTCAACCGAACTTCACGACAACTGAACTGAACTGAACTCTCAGACTGACTCGAATGACAACTCTGACGGAATGCACTCAACTGACTGACTACTGGCTCCCTGAGCGAACGAATGAACTCCTGAGCGTCTTAAGCAGCGCTATTTATACACAACTGGTCGGTCCCGGGGGACCGGGGGGACCGGTCCCGGGGGACCGGGGGACCCGGGGGGACCGGGGGGACCGGTCCCGGGGACCAAGGCCCTCACTACACACAACCACGGCGGGGTCACAGCGTCCAATTTTGCTACAACTTTCCCCCCGCTAAAGAAAAGGGATGCCCCCATCCCGAAGGAGGGAGCTTACTTAACATCCTACCCTAAACACAGTCATGTTAAGACTATATGCAATGTCACAAAGCACAATCAAACGATCAATTAACAGACAAAATGGGACCACTATGCTTAGTAAATTGGACGGGCCCAGCTCCCCAATGATTGTATGCACAATGATTAACATCTCCAAAAGAATATCGCCCCAAACACCGGGTAGGCTACGTAAACAAAGAATGTCCTCTGAAAAGTAAGCAATTAAACGTCAGATTTTTCTCACCATGGTCCGGCATAAGAAAAACTAAAAGAGCACAGCATCTAACAGCTAATAAGAATCTTAATTATCCAAGGCTGCAATCTAGGCATCTCATAGCCCCATTCCACATGATCATTCAACAAAAACAATGAACTCTTCCCGTTTATCGGGTATGCAATACAATCAAAACATTTCTCTAACAGAAACAGTTTGCATCGCAGATCAACAGAGCGTCAGTTTACGCATTCCAACTGCAATCGGACATCACATTGTCACCGTCGCCATGGCAACGCTAACGCCATCTCCGCGAGGCCAATCAGCAGGTCGGTCCAGGGGACCGAGGCGGTCCCGGGGGGACCGAGGGGGGACCGAGGCCGGGCGCTATGCGTCGTCCGAGAGAGGCATCGGATCGTCGACAACGTCCTCCGTCGAGTCCATTCCGCGACAGGGGCGCAGCTTGTCCACAAGGACCGTGAATGGACGGAAGTGAGCTGACTTGCGGATCGACGCCCGGTAGGCAGCAAGGACATGGGGCAAATGTTCCTCCCAATCCCTTTGATGGCTGCTTACCACCTTCCCAAGCATGGCATTAAGCGTCCTGTGAAATCGCTCTATGAGCCCTTTCCCACTCGGGTGATAGGCGGAAGTTCTGACCTTATCCACCCCCAATAATTTACAGAGGTCCAGGAACAGATTCCCCTCAAAGTTACTCCCCTGATCTGTAAGGATCTGCAGCAGGGTGCCGTACCTTACGATTAGGTTCTCCCGCAGAATACCCACTAAGTCAGGTGCTGGGGCACCTTCCTCCAACCACGGACGTACCACCCGAAAATCGGGATCTCCTCTTTGGACTTTCAAAAAGTCATCCTGCGGGTTGGGTTCAATATCCACTGGCTGTTCTACCACTGTCTCGGTAACTACAGCGACCGCACTTAAATCGTCAGCACCGCATTGCCGACAGGGCCTACAGGAGATGGCATCTACGTTCCCATCCTTCTTACAGGCCAATACCACGTTAGCCGCCCACTCGCTAACGGCGGGTTCAATCGTCCCAGATGCTAACATGCTATCCAGCTGCTCATCGATGGCAGCCCTATGGGGAAGCGGCTGGCGCCGCAGAGGCTGTCTTACGGGACCTGCATCCTCCGTATCGATCCTATGAGTGGTCACATTCGTACGGCCGAGATCACCTTCCTTTACCGAGAACACATCACTAAATTCGGTCAAAAGTTCCCGCAATTGCTCTCGGGTCTCGGGCGTAACTTCCTCCGGGAGATCAGCCAACAACAATTCACAAGGAACCGCCTCACCAACCGGCTCCTGACCTTCATCCCGGGTCTCCTGACACTCGACCTCAACAGGGTGCAACCCTCCCAGGAGTTGGTCCTTGACTAACCTAACAGGATCCTCGGTCAAATTAACTACCCTGACCTGGGTCATTCCGGCGTCATCGCCTACCACAACCCGTGCGAGATGGACTCCAGGACTTATTTCCTTAGCATCCGTCATCCAGGCCGGCGCTACGGACGACAAATCCCCAAACAAGGTTTTTACAGGAACATCAAACTGGCACTTGGGCGAAACCACCACATCTTCAGCGACAATCACCCTACGGCACCATCCAGCTCCATTACCCCTTACAAGAGAGATGCGTTTACGACCAATAAACAGAGCCCCAGTCCCAAAACCTAGGCGGCAGCGGTGCTCCCTCAACCAATCCATACCCAGCATGGGGTCGGCTATCTGGTCGGACACCAGAAATGAACTGGAAATCTCAAACCCACTGCGGACCTTAATGGGGACCCTTATCTCTCCCAGCACCCGTATATCGGACCCATTAGCAGCCATCAAATATCGGTCACAGGGACGGATCTCTAACCCCAGGACAGTAGAGGCAGGTATTAGGCTCACCTCCGATCCCGTGTCAATGAGGCAGAGCTGCGAGCGTCCGTTGATCGTCCCACGTATGTAGACAGCATTGAAGGTTGCGCGGTTGAACACTCTTGGATGGGTCGTGTGATTGGCAGCCACCGGCTCCGTTGGCGTCGAGTTCTGTGTTTCTGTTTCGGTCGCGTTCGGGCGATTGCGTGCCCGGCGCGACTGGCGGCAGTTGCGAGCGTAGTGGCCGGGTTGGCCACAGTTGAAGCAGGTCAGCTCCCGCCTGGAACTTCCTGCGTTGCTGGCGTCGGCGTCACCGGGGCGACTGTCTCGGCCCGGCTCTCGGTTGCGGTCTCCGGGGCGAACGTCTCGGCCCGGATCTCCATCATTCGGCGTACGACCTCGCAGCTCCCGGAACTGTCGGTCGAACTTCCCTTCGAATTCACGTTGCCAGCGGCGTTGCTCTTCCCTCTGAGTTATCAGGAACTGGTTCAACTGCGCCTGAATCTGGTCACTGACGTCGGTCTCCCGAGTGCCTCGCACCCGGTTCAGCGGTCGTCTTCGGTCGTCTCGATCATCAGGCTCCAGCGGTCTCCTCCGGTCGTCCAGGTCCATCGTGCTTCGGTAGGCCTCCAGACGCAGCGCCGCCCGGTAGGCTTCATCAAGCGACTTGGGTTCCCGCTCACGAACTTTGAGCGAGAGCTCTCGATCCCTCATCGCCTCCAGGAAAGCGTCTTTGGCGATGATCTCCGTGGTTTCATTGGCGGGGACCGGATAGGCAAGCACCACCAACCGGCGAATTTCATGGAGGAGGTCGGATAGGCTTTCCCCGGCGCGCTGGCGCCGATAGTAGAGTTGCGTCCGGAAGTTCTCGGCTTGGCCTTCCGTCCCATAACGTTGACGCAGCCGTTCTGTCAACTGTTCATAAGTCACATCTGGCTGGGCCCCGAAATCCCAGAGCAGCTGAGTGGCGGCTTTCTCCAGTGAGCAGCGGAGGAAGTCGATCTTGTCCGAGGCCGTCCATCGGTTGTGCCTCGCACAGACCTCGAACTGGGATAGGAATGATTCAAGCGAGCCTGTCCCATCGAAACGCCCGGGTTTCATATGCATCGGCCGGTTCTTCAGCAGGCCGCCGACGCCCTCAAGCAGCCTCGGCAGAATCCCTGACTCGTCCTTCACTTCCCGGCTAACAGGTTCTGTAGATCTCCTTCGGTCAATCGGCTCCTTCGGCTTCCGTTCCTCGAAGCCAAAGTCGTCTGGCAGGCTGTTCCGGTCCGGCTTGATCTCCATCGGTCGTCTTCTCTCGGCGGGCGTGGAGCTTTCAGGCTGCAGGACGTCAAAGTCGACCAGCGGGTAGATGCGTGTGTCTTCCTCGTCTCCCATCGGTAGTCAGCGTTCTGCGATCGTCTAACACCCCACTTCGCGGGTACCACTGTGGCGAAATTCGTCGTCGAGCTCCCTTTCTCGGCTTGGTGACAACAGAGTTGATCCCACTTCTGCTGTACCACTGTGGCGAAAATCTCCCCTCATTCTCTGGAAGGGGTTTGTCGTCGGGCGGATTCCTTTCACTTCTTACCAGGATAGCGCTTCAGAATCCCCCAGTCTTCAATGTCTGCCAGGCTCGGCCTCTCCGGTCAGGCAGAGGACTTATCGATGTTAGCGACCACCGAACGTCGATCAGAAGAAGAAGACGACAAGAGTCAAGTCAATGAAATCACTTGTATTATCGACGAAATACAACTCAAATGTAACTGATTTACGACAGACGATAATACTGCACTCAAGCACGATTGACAATCAAGCAACTGACTAATGATTAACTAACACTCAACCGAACTTCACGACAACTGAACTGAACTGAACTCTCAGACTGACTCGAATGACAACTCTGACGGAATGCACTCAACTGACTGACTACTGGCTCCCTGAGCGAACGAATGAACTCCTGAGCGTCTTAAGCAGCGCTATTTATACACAACTGGTCGGTCCCGGGGGACCGGGGGGACCGGTCCCGGGGGACCGGGGGGGACCGGTTCCGGGGGACCGGGGGGACCGGTCCCGGGGACCAAGGCCCTCACTACACACAACCACGGCGGGGTCACAGCGTCCAATTTTGCTACAATCATCAGCTACAGTTACTCTGTGAATGAAAATTGAAAACTCCCTCATATCTCTCCTACCTCCTTCAAAATTCACATGCCCTCAAAGAACATGCGATCTTTCGGAAACTTTTTACACAGGCCTATCTTGACCAGAGGTGCAAAAAACCAAACTTTTTCAAAATGAAAAGTTGTTTTTTTGTTTGTTTGTTTGTTTGGGTTTTTTGTTTTTGTTTTTTGGTTTTTGAGATTCTCCTATTTCGGATCCTAAAACTCATAAAAATGGCATAATAACGCTCGAATTAATCAGATGCATAGGCCTATAAATGAAATTAAATAGAACAGTAGAACCGTAGAATGTCATAAACGAAGTTAACAAAGACCATAAAATTGCCAAGAGAGTTGAAGAGACGACATTTTTGTCATTTATAATTTTGAAATTTGTAAACAAAAAACAAAATTTGCAGTTTTGTTGTTGTTTTCTTTTAATAAAAAAAGCCACAGACCTAAAAAGTAAAAACCAAGCCTTTAACAGCCCTGATCTTGACTGGCTTTTCTCTGCTCCAACAAGACTTAGTATTTCTAAATCGTTGCTTCGAGTCATCGACTGCCTACGAATTACAGCACTAAAATCTCTAATTCTTAATAGATAAATCGTAATCTCCAAACTTTTAAAGCGCCACTCGAAAGCCAAGCGCAGGGCCCCAGCTTATTCACAAGCGCTGTTACTTACTTGCTATCGGTTACTTACTTGCTAATAAATCTTTATCCTACACGGTGTCTTTGTTGTTGATGGCGTCGTCGTCATCCGTTACGACGAGTGACTTCCTGCTCACGATCTGATGACATGACGATGGCTTCCGACAGAAATCTCTCCGTTTCCCTCCGATATTCTCTGCTGATCGCTTTATTAATTCTCATTATACATGCACTGTCTTCAGACTACGGCGTCAACGGTCGGTTGTCAAAACTTCCAATGATCAGCTGTGATCTGTTGTAAATCGAGACGCACACTTACATACTTACTACGCCACTCCCAAAAGCAGAAAATGCCTTAGTAATTGAGTTATACTGCTGAGTTTTAGGCAAGATTATAGTATCGGGGGCTGAAGATTATAGTGCGTAATTTTACTGGCGTCGTGTTCAAAGTGTTGTAAGGGTCAGGTTAGGCGTCGTGAGGGTCGGTCAGGGTCAGGGTTAGGGCTAGTGTCGTCATTAGTAAACCTGGTTCTAGTTATGGAGATATAGAAAATATATATGACATGTGTCTCCCCTGTAGCTGTCTGTTCTGCTCAATTGCTCATCTCATTTTGTTCTCAATTTGAGACTTACGTTTTTCAAAACAAATACACACTACAGTTGGTGTGAGTTAGAAATATCGTACCGAGAATACTTTACAGAATTCAGTAACATACAGATGCTGACCTAGGCTTTAGAACAAATAGTCCAATACCATCAATAACTACACCCCATAAATCACTTAACAAATTCAGGACACAGTTAGCTCATTCATTGTCGTCTTGAGGGACTGCGAAAAAGAAGAGTGTTTCCCCGAATTCTGCTATAGATGAGACACGGGCCTGTCCTTTATACTTTTATACATTTGGCAATCAGAATTAGTAGGTGTGTTTTATTTTAACTATTATTAATTGGTATTATCCAGAGTTCTTACACCGATCAATCCTGAATGTGTCCAGGACCGTGGGATTTGTCTATTGCCAGCGCATCTTTAAAGGACAGGAAACAAGCGCCTTCCACTAGGGACTACAGGTTATACAGGCAGAAAAATCATGGCTTGGCCCAGTCCGCATCAAGTACGACCCAGCCCACTTTATAAAAGTTGTGGCTTGGTCCGGACCAAATCCAGGCGGCGTTGCAGCCAATAGATAATGATTGCATGATAAAAGTTCAGAATCAAAGCCACAAACAAAAGTCACGTCATTAATGCCATTCACACAACGTTCACGTCCCAGTGATTTTGCAAATAAGTGTAAGTAGTGGACATTTTGAAATGCTAATTTAAACATGCCAGATGGACTGCATCTAATAACAACAAATCAGACTGCAGTTCAACACAAGGACAGTTATTATTTAGTTAAGAACATTATTGAGTTGAACCTTTTTTCTCACATATTGATCTTCTTAGTAAATTGCAATGTTATTATTTAGTTAAGAACATTATTGAGTTGAACCTTTCTTTCTTTCAACTGACTAACCAGCCATAAATGATTATTGTTAAAAGGGGTGACCCTAATTAAGCGGGGCTTGTGCCCCTTTTGGGTCTTCCCTGTTCCCTAGCCAATACACTGATATGTAATAGTCAAGTTATAATTGTTGTTAATTGTTATATGCATTGTGCTTCTGGAAATAAAAGTTGTCGGTTGTCAAAAAGTATGAAAGGCTACATTTTTCCAATAATATGGGCTGAAATCCCTTGGTCTGGCCTGGCATGCCACAAACTCAGCCTGACCTGCAAATCAGAGTGGGCCAGCGCACTCCGGCCAGTCCCAATGCTCATCTGTACTAGGGATGTGGTTTATGTTTTTACTTTACATTGAAATTCCTGTGTTGCAGGAGAGGACCAGGACCAACTCGATAAAAACCTATCAATTCCAGATAAGCCAGCGGATAAAGGAGTTACAGGAGCAAAAGGTTCAGACTCCGTTCCAGGCACAAATGGAGCACCAAAGCAAACAGGAAAAAGAAAAAGAAAAACTGTAAAGCCATCGCTGAGTCCTTCTGGCTCAGTCACTGTTAACCCGGGTGTTGATGAGCCGAAAAAGCTACCAAGCGATCCTAAGAATGCGCCACAACAAATCCCAAGTCCTGCTGATAATGGTATTTAATTAATTAAATTGTGTGTTGTTTGTTTTGAGACGTTACTTTGCCTTACTTCATCTCATCTTCTCTTATTTACATTTTCTTATCATTACCTCACTTTGTCATAACGGACAGCTGACGTTACTAGGCAAAATATGTTTCATAACTGCTACACTCTAGAACTATTGTCACTTGTTGCGTTCTGACAACAAAACTTTTATAGAATAAACGAAAATACATACTTTGTCTTTCCTTAACTTAACTTAGTCCTTTGGGAAACACATCTTCTCCATTTGTCTATGTCCAGTGCCAGTCTTTCAGTCTCGTCGTACGACATCTTCAAGCACCTTAAGTCGTCCTTGATGGTCTCCAGCCAATGCTTCCATGGTTTCCCTTCTCTTTTTCCTCAGGGATCCAGCTCATCACTTACTTGGCTTTTCTCTCCTTGTCCATACGAACCAGATGTCCCATCCATTTTAATCTTCTCCTTAATGTTCTCTACATCCTCTTCTCCCATCCAATCACTTATCGTTGTATTTGGTATTTTATTACTCCATGAAGCATGCAGAATTGTCTTCAGCCACCTATGATGTGCTTTACCTTCATACTGAATCCATTGTTCTTCCATAATTATTAACAATTGCTGTCCTCTGTTATCCAGCTACCAAGATAGCAGAAGTTATCCACATGTATTACTTTACCATTTAACTATCATGTTGGAAGTTGTAGTGGTAGATTTTGAAATTGTTAATGGAATTTTTGTGGGGCAAATGACTTTAACGATGTTTACTTGATCTTTAGCTGACGCAGGTCATCTGATGGGGGCGACTGGCACACAAAAGGCTGCAAAAGGTGGGTTTAGATGTCGTATCTGCTGTTCTTTTCCATTTTAACTTAATTTTGTTTAGGTTTATTATATTTGTAGATAACAACTATTTTTTAAAAATGCAAATGGAAAGTACATGCGTTTTGTTCTTTGCTGTGTCTTTGTGGAGTTTATGATGACTTTTCTGAATAATTCCCTTGAATTAAGTCATTGGCAAAAACACTGATCCATCATCAATGTACTTTCTATTTTAATAGGGACATTTTTGCAGGTCAAACTGGTGTTTGACACTGTGTTGTTTAAGAGCCAGTTAGGTGTGGGTGGCAAGGTGACACACTGCAGGTGCATTAGCCCAGTGTTTTGTGTTTGAAACCTAGGATGTTGCGATATTGATAAGGCCTTAATAAATGATCCTACTACCTTATCCTACCTCACTTTATCTTGGTGTACCATACCTTGTATATGAGACGTTCTTCGGGTTTTCTGCCCTTTGGCAGGTTCAGATATCCAATGAAGCCACTCCTCTCGATGTTGGGCTTCCTCCTTCAGTTTTTCTGTCTCCATCCAGTAGCATCAGCACTCATCTAGGTCTTCCTCTCATTCTCTTTCCCTCGACTGTTCCATCCATGATAGTTCTCAGTAGGGAATGCCCTCAGTAGGTGGCCAATCTCTCTTGTGGTAAAAATAAAAGATCTTTCCCCATCTACCTGATCTATAGAGCCAGCTACTAGCAAAATATTAATAATTCTTTGGCAATTATATTCCATATTTCTGGGTCATCCATGGGATTAATTCAGTGCAAAAATAATCCTAATATTAAATAATAAATGATAGCGTTCTTTGTAGTAGAAACGGAATAGAATCGATTCTAACGCCAAGTTTGAATGACTGAACTGCACATTTGGTTTCAGCTGCAGTAGTAAAGACGGACGAGGATGACGAGAAGGAGGATGACGAGAAGGACGATCAGAAGAAGGACGAGAAGGACGATCAGAAGAAGGACACCAGTTTGTTATTTTATGATTAAAGGATGTTTATTTTTTCCAGTTTTCTGTCCAAATGACAAATGTACGGGTGATTATGAGTACAGTGATGTGATGATTTCTGCTATTTTTGGTTGCATTATGATTTGTTTGTATGTATGTATGTACTGGTATGTATGCTTATGTAATGTATTTTTTTATGTATGTATGCATATGCTTATATATATATATATGTATGTATGTTTGTAAATAGGTATGTATGAATGAATGTGCATATATATATATATATATTTATATTGGGACACTTAAAGTTGCTGGAATTTAGTTAATAAGGTAATTAATTAGTTAGTTGTTCATGTGTGCACTAAGTACATACAGTAACTTACTACTTTCTTGAAGTTAGTGTTATTGGTGTTAACTTGTTTACAAAATTAAGATTTTTATGTAAACTGTTGTATTGTGTTTGATATGGTTTAATAAAAACCTCAAAAGCTGCATAATGCTTTTGTCATGGAGGTGATAATTCTTGGACAAAACTTGTTGGTCTTGAGATTTTTCGTAATTTCATTGTTTTAGATGAGAAGGATATACCACGTAAGAAACCATCGAATACAGGTGATGCAGGTGGGTGAACTCAGATGGTTTCTGGAAAACATTAAAATATTTACTGTGCTAAGTGTTGCAAATTTGCCGTGTTTCAGAAACTTAAACATTTACTCTTATCTTGGTTTCAAAATGCACCACCCCATGACCTCCACCATTTTCATCCACTCTAGCACCATACTGTCACCTCAGCTTTAGCTTCCCCAGATTCTGAGCTACCCCATGACAATGACCATTGACTTCTACTGTAACACCATGCTGTCTCTTCGATTTGACCTGTCCCGGATTCTGATCTGGCACTGAAATGGACCAAACAGCCTGGCTATTGCGGACTTTGCTTGATATATTGCCGGCAAAAATAGCTGGTGACCTTGATGTGGCTTTTGTGTTTTGCTGAGAAATTGTGGAGATTTACATTACATTACATGGTTCTGGTTAATCGCAAAATGACCACTGTCATGCTTTTACTTTGACTTTAGCTTGTAATACTGTTTACCACCATCACAATGTAGGTGCTGGTTGTAAACGTCATTCTTTCCTTAAGCCAAATGGGCTTACTCCCTGCCGGTGTCAATTACATGCCTTCCCTCTTTGCCATCCTGGTGTTGTGTGTCTAAAATATGTAACGTAATGTAATGTAAATCTTCTAAATGTCTTGGTGCCACATGAAAGCCGTATTACTGAGACCAGCTTATTCACCAGCGTGATATCAAACCAAGCTGCAATAGTCAGGTTGTCTGGTCTGTTTATCTCGTGTTAACATCATCGTCACTGTTTGATATTGCCGAGGTATTTTGTTTTGATCTTTTCCAGGTGTTGTTATATTGCCCAGATGTTTTATTCTGATCTTTTCCAGATGGTGTTATATTGCCCAGATGTTTTATTCTGATCTTTTCCAGATAGTGTTATATTGCCCAGATGTTTTATTCTGATCTTTTCCAGATGGTGTTATATTGCCCAGATGTTTTATTCTGATCTTTTCCAGATGGTGTTATATTGCCCAGATATTTTATTCTGATCTTTTCCAGATGGTGTTATATTGCCCAGATGTTTTATTCTGATCTTTTCCAGATGGTGTTATATTGCCCAGATGTTTTATTCTGATCTTTTCCAGATGGTGTTATATTGCCCAGATGTTTTATTCTGATCTTTTCCAGATGGTGTTATATTGCCCAGATGTTTTATTCTGATCTTTTCCAGATGGTGTTATATTGCCCAGATGTTTTATTCTGATCTTTTCCAGATGGTGTTATATTGCCCAGATGTTTTATTCTGATCTTTTCCAGATGGTGTTATAGTGTCCAGGTATTTTGTTGTGATCTTTTCCAGGTGTTGTTATACTGCCCAGGTGTTTTGTACTGATCTTTTCCAGGTGTTATTATATTAAGTAAGTAAGTAAGTATATTCTTTATTTATCCAACTGCATAACCACACTTTGATTACATGAAATTAAACATTATAAAGCATTCTTGTTAAAAACACTCTCCTCATTAAGTTATCCACCCGTGGGACAATTCGGTCATGCAGTCTGGGACGTAGGGAATTGTCTTTACTGTTACAGGAGGGAGGAGTGGGTTCAGCACATGGCCCGGATCCACCAAGGCAGCAGTAAAGAGGTTCCCATCTGCTGTTCTAATGTTGGGTTATCCTGTGGTGGTAGCGTAGTCGGACCAGACGGTCCATCACGGACTGTAGTCTATTGCGCTCCTGCTGTCCCACAAAACGCTGATGTTTCTTCTGATCTTTTCCGGATGTTATATTGCCCAGATGTTTTGATCTTGTGTAGATGATCTTGCCCAAGTGTTTTCTATGATCAAATGATCTATGATCGAGATTGTTTATTTTGTGGTCATGTTCAAAAAGCCGGGTTGAGTGAAGTGGCATACGATGGTGAAGATGACGAACAAGACGAGATTCAGTTAAACCCTTCGGGAAACACGTTAGGTAAATTGCATGCAAGTGCATGTATGTGTGTAGATGTGTTTCAAATGGGCCGTCCTGGCATGATGAACTGTGATGCCATTGGCTGTGTAGTTGAAAATAGGTCATACTGGCATGATTAAGTGTGATTCCATTGGCGGTTTAGTTGAATTTAGGTCATCCTGGCATGACTAACTGTGATTCCATTGGTTGTTTAGTTTGAAGTAGGTCATCCTGACATGATGAACATTTTTGCAATGAGCGTTTACTAAAAGTGACTGGGAAACTAATGCAGCATGTTGTTAAAGTGTTTAATGTGGTTCTACTGGATCTGCAGTATTTCAACTTAGTTTTGCCTGTGTTAGTTCTCGTCTGTTCGGTGCTATTTCTTCTGACTTTTAATTCTATGTCAGATAAGCAACTTGGGAACTTGAGCACAAAAGTTTGGATAGAAGTAGGTCAGTATGACCTAAATAGATGTGATGTCATTTGTTGACTGTTCCGCTCAAAAGACTGTTAGCTCAGTGCTGAATTCACTGCATATTTATGCATGAAGGTGGTAGATTTCTAAAGTGGTTGCATTTTTGCCTGTGTGTGGGGTTCAAATCCTGATGTGTGGTGTGCTGTTGAATTCAGGCGATCCACGTAGTAACGAGAAAAGTTTACTCTAGCCAAAGTATCCTCAAACGTTACATCATGAGAAGGACGTCTATTAAAAGCAATAACTACTTAAAGGAGAGATCACTGTAGCATTTATTTATTTGTTGAAGCAGTTATTGTAATTGCAATGTACTATTTTTTACTTATAACGCTTGCAGTCTGTATCTGAGGCATAGATTTACATTTGCTTTAGGCTGAGATGGATTCATGCAGAGGTCTGGAGTAAATACAAGCCTTTAAATGATGATAGGGAGGAGGTTGTGAGTCAGTCAAACTCTGTCACTGCCCGAATTCTGGTAGTGCCGGTCCCAAGCCTGGAAAAAGGAGAGGGGTGACACTAGTCATCTGTTTATAACACAGTGTCGTTAAACAGCAACTAACTAACGTGAGTCAATCCAGTTGTGTATATGATTCCAATCCATGGAGTGCAGTGCAAAAGACGTGATCTGACTTTATAAACTTAACCGACTGATCTTCTGGAAATCGACCTTATTACAACTTGATTTTGGTGTGCCATTGGTTGATCCCTTGTGCATTAGACACCGGCGCTATAGAAGTTACTAAAATACAATTACAATTCTTAGGTTACCCCCAGGTACTTGTTTCTTTATGTTGAAAGTTGCTCAAAAGTGCTTTAGCTGAATGAATTGCTATAGCAGGACATTTCTCCATTGCTGCAATAAACAAAAGAGTTATATTAATTCAGTTCAAGTTTTGTAACATATCTGTTTCCTTGTATTGTTTCTAACATTTTAACAGTATTATTAATAGTAATCGATAAATAAAGTAATAGGTAACAACAATAACAGATAGCAACTACCAGTTGTCTATTGGGTTTGTCTTAGAGCTGTTGGTTTTTTTCTATTTCCATTTGAAATTATGCATGCTCTTCATTTCACTCACTTGATGTTTCCTGTCTTTTGAAATGTTTCAGTTCTCGGTAGTTTTTCTTTCTTCGTATTCCTTCTTATTCTCTTAGTTGTTTCCTTTATTCATTACTTACTACAAAGCTGAATAAAATGAGTTAAAGTAAGGCAATTTTTGCTTATTACCTACTCATGTAATGTTTTGTTGAGTTATTTTTCCTTAAACGACGTGGATCAGATTTTGTCCGATCTGATAAAATTCAACCGAATGATGACATTGGATTCATTCAGAGCTTATATATTTCCAGGAAACTGTTGGATTGGATCAAATGGTCTCTTACATGTTGGGGATTTGATTAAATTTTGGGTCCTGCTCTCTGTGGCAGAAACCCTTTCAATGCATTTTGTTATGACGTCAATTCTGATGTAAACTCGGTCAGGATATGGATACCAGAATTGGCCCAGCCCTGTAAAATAAGTTCATTATAGAACGGCCTTGTTATAAGGTGGTGCTAGTTGTGGCTGCAAAGAAAGCATTATAACAGGTTTCTGATGTAGTGTTTTCGTTCACACTTGTGGTGACGTTCTTAAAAATTAAAAATACATGTACATACCAACAAAGTCAGTTATTATAATGTAATGTAAACCTTCTAAACTTCTGGGCATAGAAATTGAGAGAGGGGTAGACTGGGGGACAGGATGAAGAACGAGAAAATCAGTTGTGAGGATGGGTTAGTTTTTTTAATTGTTTATTATGACCAATTAGGAGATATTCTATTTTCAAGGGTTTAAGTAAGTAAGTAGTTTTTATTTGCATCTGACAAATGCACATGCATTACATTGTACTCAGCGAATACTGTATATGTATTTCAGCTAGACTGCTAGACTATAACAGGAGCAGGTTTTATAGACATACATGCACTTTTAAATATCGCTAAAGATTACATGTAGCTGTCCTAGATTCAGAAGGTTGACAGTCGTCCAGGTTGATATCTAGGTGATGATATTAATTAAACAGATGATTTCTATTTGTCCTTCGGGTAAGGACTACTGTGGCACAACATCGTGCTTTTGCTATTTGTGGGCCCTTCCTCTTGGAATGACCTCCCGTTCTCGACTCGTTCTAAGAAACTGGCAGGGGTCTATTCCATATCTGTCCACTGCCTTAAGGCGCTGAGAGCGCCTCTGAATAGCTTAATATACAAGAGGTGCTTTACAAATGTCCAAATGCAATATTTGGTGGATCTGAAAGGGAGTGAGAGGAGAAAGATAATTGTTCAGCCTCTCTTTAATATACTCTTCCCGAGGTACTCCAAACCAAGCCCTTCCGGCAGAAAACAGTTTTGAAGAGCTCGTAGAAGGTGCATTCAGCTTCCCTGGTTAAACATTGGCCATCTACTTATCTTTTCACTTTTCTACCATCTTCATTTGATGGAGAATAAAGTCTGTGTATATTGAATGGATGTTTGATTCTGTTTTTCAGGTGAGAACAAGAACAGTGTTCAGCAGCAGCTGCACAAGAAGCCAGTGACTGAGGACGTCAGTTCAGCTGGCAGCTTCATGACGTACTTTGTCATCGTTGCGATCATCGTCATCATCGCCTACTTGATTCTGCACAACAAAAAGAAGGTACATTTGGCTTCGTTAGTCGACTATAGTCGTAGTGACACTTACTCGTTATTACGCTCTTAATTAAACACGGATCCTGAAATAATGTAGTCAGAAGCATGGACCACAAAATTAAAGCACCTACAGTAAAGAAATTCGCCATAACACTATAATGTTATAAGGCAGTTCTTTGTATGGCTGCCAAAGCCAGTGTACATAAATGAGATTTTGGGTGTACATACATCACTGTGGTGAATAGCGGGTGTAGGACAGATGGACACATTGCAGGCTGCCATACAGTTAAATTTGACTCCTGTTTAACTTGTTATCATCTGTTACTACTACCCGCTAGCCCCATAAGGTTGGCTCAGCCTTCAACTCCCTAGGGGGCGACTCCTGTTAAACTTGTTATTGAATTCATTTCAGAGATGTATATAGCACCCTTCAAGGTTATCTACTCAGGAGCGCTCCCGACCCAACCCCGGCTAACGAGAACAGTCTTGACCCTTGAGGTTAGAGTAGAATGTGGCCGCAAGGGCTCTAGGCATTAGGTGTAGTTATCATGTAATCTTACTGTGTCTTTGACAGTTTGAATTAGTAAACGAATAAAACTTTTTGTAAACTCTGAATTGTTTTATTACAGTTGATGGCCTACATAGTCGAAGGGCGTAACACGGGTCGTAGCAGACGACAGCGACCGACGTCTGGCAACGGCAGCGAATACAAACCACTGAAGAACGCAGACGAAGCGCCTGGTGGCAGACCAGAGGAAGCCTAGCATGCGAGGATTCGAAGACTGCAGTTGACTCGTTTGCGATGGGTCGCTTTTTATGTATAGTGTTGCGCTGTGGCAGAGTTTGCCAAATACACATCTTGATGGAGTTTATGCAAACGAGAAGCTTTTGACGTTTAAGTAAGAAGGGAATTTTTAGGGACTTGTTTTGTTCCAATTCTTTTCTAACAAGAAAGTTGCACATCGTTTAAGCTGTTTTGTTTCCTGTTTTGTGGGCCATGATTGCTGTATGGTTTATTATTATATTTGCTTTTATTATTAGTTGTAGTAATTGTAATTTGTTATTGTAATTGAACATTTGTATAGCACCACTCGAATTCAGAGGAACTTCCGACCCAGGTCAGTGATGTAGTAGTATTAATATTAATATTATTAAGGTCTTTAGCCATAGGTAAATACAACTCCTTGGGATGTAAAATATTTCTGGAAGTTTTGTTAATATTACTAATTATTATCATTGTTTATTATTATTATTTCTTTTTATTACACCAAGGTACATGCAATCCCTCAGAATTTAAACAAATTTGTAACAATTTTGTTTATTATTATTTATTAGTTTTTATTACTATAATCATAATTAAAAGTTGAGATCTGAATGGGTAGAACCGTTTCAGAGCAAATATCCTGGAGCTGAGTTATTTTTACTATTCTTAATATTGTTGGTTATTTTATTTCTAGCATTGTTATTATTATTTTTATTATTATTTAGTATCTGTCTTCATTGTTAGTGGTATTGGTGCGGTTAAGATGAATATTGATAAATATGCAGTATGATAACTTGTGTGCTGTGATGAACTACTGCAGTTGTGCGACATAGATGTTGTTTCTTAATGTTGGAAGTTGTTTAATGCCTGATTTTCTGACCACCAGATTTGCTAGACAGATTTCACGTGGAAACGTTACTCATGAGAGACATCTGAAGGTTTTATCTGGTTTCCGGTTCATTGATGTTTATCTGAATAAGTTTTATGCTTAATATTCCGTTAACTGTTAACGAATAGACTGATGAGCCACAATGGCTTTTGATGTTCTGTAAACTCCATGCTGTGGCCTAAATGCTGTTACAAAACATTTCTGCATCAGCGACTCTGTAAAGTTTTAAACGGATTTGATGTTCTGAAATTTTGGCGTTTTTGTAGAAGGCTTTTTTTGTGGTTAGCATGCCAGACTACCAACACAACGTCTAAGGTTCAAATCCTTGTCAAAATGGATTTTGGGTCATCCATGACAGGTTTCTAAAGAAGTGACTTACTTTTGACCCCCCCCACTTGTCATGATTTGGCATTACCCTCCCCATCCCCTTTGCAGACATCGGCACCCAAAAGGAGAACTGATGTCTAGGTTAGGCTACCCTATTGGTCCTGTATGACTGACTGTGCTACGGGGTGGGGTACTTTAGTGACGAGAGTGTGCTAAAAGTGACTGGGAAACCAATGCAGCTCGTTGTTAGAGTGTCAATACTGCTGGGTCTGGCAAAGGAACTGTAATTAGATCCAAGACAGTACTTGCTGTCTGACTGAAGTTGGCGTTTCAGGCACTGGAATAACGTACGATGTGTAGGCATGGACGTCCGCATTTGGACATAACCCCTCCTCTGTTTGCATTTGTTGACCTCTCCTTCCTCCCGCTTTCAGGACGACGTGACCGTTTCTCTTTAGTGGAGAGATGAGGTGGCAAGGAAGAGAATTAACTTGTCATCCACCCTTGTATACTGAGGCCAAGTAAATAATGTTACTAATGCTTGATACGTATGATTGTTGTCTGTGTGTGCTTCATAGACTGTTCTCTTAGTCTCTGCCTCCTCCTGCTGTTTATTTGTCTAGCTGTCCTACTGTGGTCTCTGCCCCAACTAGAAAGTCCCGGTTATAAAATTGGATTGACCCGTTTTGCTGTCATTGCAATGATTGCATTCGGTGTCCAGCCATTTGCGCGCAAGTCGTTTGCGCGCAGTCATTTGCGCGCACCGTCATTTGCGCGTTGGACGTTTGCGCGCCGTCATTTGCGCGCGCGCCGTCACAATATGCAAACAAAAGAATCTACGAAATAACCACTTTAATCATTTCAAAAAATCTGTAGCCTATTGGTTTTCTACAAAATAACTACTTTTATTTAGCTGTAGGTTCAGCAACCTATCAATGTTTTTCTTTCTACGAAATGACTACTTTAATTTAGCAGTAAGTTGAGCTAGGTATCTATGTTTTTCTACGAAGTGAGGGTTAGGTATAAATGTTTTCTACGAAATGACTACATAAAAGTCCAACATAGTGTTTGTGTCTTCAATAACAAATTGAAATGTTATGCGCAATTCCTTTCAGATATTCCAACAATGGTATTTTGCCGTAACTTGGGGTTTATAGGAAACCTACGCAAAGAGGAACAGGAGTACACATCAAAGTGCGAATAAAATAGGCCGACCCATCATACAGGAGTTCGCTGTTTGATCATACGAAGACGACAGGTACAATATGCGAAATCAAAACCAGAACAAAAGGTTGAAAAACAATAGATTGATATATACTATAGGTTTATAGGGCCTACGCGAAGAGGAACAGGAGTAGGCCTACACATCAAAGTGCGAATAAAATAGGCCGACTCATCATACAGGAGTTCGCTGTTTGATCATACGAAGATGGCAGACGTAATAGTACAAGTCAATCCACACCGCGCGCGCAAACGTCCCGCGCGCAAATGACGGGCATTTCTTGCTGCACTCAACCGACTGCGCGCAAATGACGGCGCGCAAACGACAGGGCGCCATTGCATTCACATGTTGACAGAATTGTTGAATTGCTGCATCGACGTATATTGTTTGCTTGATGCTGCTGGCCATTGTGTGCGTGCGTGCGCATGCGCGCGTGTGTGTATGTGAACGAAGATTGATAGCGTCGCCCTCCTCATTTTGCCCCAGTCTTCGGACTGGCATCATCCGAGTACGGTATTGGCGGAGTTAAACTGGCGATAGGTTTGAAATAATAAATTAGATGTTTGGCAGTTTAACGACATCTCCCGGTATGAAAGGCCGTTGTCGGTGATAAGAAATATTGTTTTCCACAGTTCTCACAATAGCACATTGTTCGTCAAGTGTGTAGCTTCTGCTTAACGACGCTGTAATTGTAATTAGTAACTTCTATAGCTCCGGTTGATAATGCAAAAGGCATCCACCAATGGCGCCCCAAAAACCAATGAACATGTCAATGAGCTCAGCGTAGGGACCCTGGGCAAGTCCTTCACTCGCAATTGCTCATGCGCTTCGGCGTGAAACTCCGATTCAGCGTTCGCGCAGTAGTCGGGAGCGCCTCTGAATGGGAAATCTGGTAGGGGCGCTATAACAAGTGTTCAAATACAATACAATACAATGTCAGTAGTATACTCAGTACCTTCATGGTCAGTTAGACTTGCATTGTATGATGCAGTTTAAAGAAGACACTACTAACAAATGATTACCGGTAGTAAAATAATGAGAAGCATCGGTTTGACAACAATTTTTCTGCCCATGGACTGGCATTTAGATGGCACAGAGAATCCATAAGTTTTACAAATAAGGGTAACTATTTGAGTTGTCTGGGTTATCTTGCTTGAATTTGATCCATTCTTGGTGAACAATTGAAAGAATTTCGCGAATTCTGGACAAGGATGCTTTGCAACTTAAACTTTCTCTTCTATTACACGGTTTGTGACCAGTTGTTAAAAAAAGTAACACCGATTCAATTTCACAGAATTAATTTTTCAAGCTTTTTTATATTATACAATAAACCATTGCAACAAACGAGTAAATCACACATAAATATTCTTGCGTTTTTTAAAACTAAAATCAAATAACTTCACATTCATTGAAAATAGCTAGAACTAATCAAAAGTACTGCAGTGTCAATAACACATAAAAATGCTTCAAGTTCAACTTCATGGGTGTTTGCACAAGTCATAATAGCTTAAACACAGTCTCAGACTACAAGTTCAGAAAGGACCAAAAAAATGTATGCGCCTAGGTCCCCGTTTTCTGTAAAATCGCCTCTGCTGAGCGATGGTGGTAATTCTGAGGAGGAAGTCCGTGCCAACGGAGAACCCCAAAAGTATACAGCGACGAGGTTACTAGAAGAGGAGAGTGCCCCGCTCTCGAGGTGGGAATGCATGCCAAGGTCACAACTGAGTATAACTCCTAGGATCCGGATCTTGTCAATCCGCAATATCGAATACATTCGGCATTTAGATCTCGGTAAATATCAAGTCTAAAATGACATCTCTGCCTTATGACAACGTATAGTCGGTATAGAGTCTATAGACATTCATTAATATGTGTATCCACACACACACACATGGACCCCACCCATGGACCCGCATCCACTCCATCTGCACACTAAGTTATTCATACATTCATTCGTTCAATCAACTATTCACACATTCATCCATCCACACAGCCAATTGGTTTCTCTGTCCGTGTATCCATCCATCATCCCTCCCTCCGTCTCTCCCTCCCTCTTTCTCTCCCTCCTCCCTCCCTTTCTCCCTCCCTCCATCCTTCCATCCCCTCCTTTCTCCCTCCCTCTTCCTCCCTCCATCCTTCCCTCCTCCCCTCCTTCCTCCCTCCCTCCCTCCCTCCCTCCATCCATCTATGCGTCCATCCATCACCCATTCCTCCATTCATCAATTCATCCATCTGTCCATCGAAGCAACCTGAGAGAAACCCTATCTGAACATCCAAGCCTTACCCAAAGAGAGAGTGAACCGAAGCTCCATCCATCCAACCACCATCCACCCACCAATCCAAGCATCGATCCGTCTATCCATTCACCAAACAGCAAGAGCCACGCACCAGACCATCAGCCATTCATCCATTCATCCACTCATCCATCCTTACATCTACCCATCTATCAAACCATTCATTCATTTATCCATCCATTCATCCATCGATCCTTACACTCGTTCACCTATCAAGTCCATTCATCCACCTACCCACCCTGTATGAAGACTGAAGTCCTACCAAGAGAAAATCCTTGGGCTGTGCTGTTATGTTACTGTGAAGGCTACTCCACTGAAACTGCCTTGCCTTAACGCTGGCAACAGCTTCTCATCTAAAGATACCTTAAATACATGCCTCTCAGCATAGGCGCAACCACCCTATGGGACCCGTGGGACGCGTCCCCCCAACTTTCGAACAGGTTGGGACGGTCCCCTCCAACTGTTGAAATTGTGTAGGTAAACAAGAGCCCATGCAAAATGCACTCCATTTGGTATCAAATGCTCAAAATTGCGTCGGCTTCTGGGGATGGGGGACCTTACGACGCTCCCCGTACGGGACGTACCCCTAGTCGTTAGGAGCTTCTTGCCTTCCGTAATCGCGGCTGTACGGCTGTGCGCCTTCCGCACTCGCAGTCGGACGTTCTAGTGGGTCCCTCCCCCAACAAATCGCAGGCCCTGCTGCCGATAAAATAATGGGTCAGGCTAAATTCAAGTCAATCAGAATTCAGTACAGAATGTTGCGGTATAATTTCACTCTGAAACTTTACTAATCTCGCTTTCTAAAATTCGACTAGAAGGACATTTCAATTTTTAATGATGCGACTGCGAGTGGTGTTCTTCTAAAACCTAAAATCTCAGTTTATTCACATACTAAACTCATATTTTTTCACAGATTTAACAGGTTTAGGTACTTTTATATCGAAATCATCGGTGAAAAATGTGAGGTAAATTAGAGTCCAAAATGTACTCCATTTGACATGAAATGCTCAAAATTGCGTCGTTTTAACACTGTCCGCCCCAGACCCCGATGGAGGGAGCTTACGACGCTCCCCCATACCCCCTAGTCGTTAGAGGCTTCTTGCCTTCGGCAATCGCAGCTTCGCGCCTTCGGCGCTCGCAATTCCCCCTCCCACTCAGACATTCTAGTAGGTCCCCTCAACTTCTGGACCGTGGTTGCGCCTCTGCCTCTCAGTATGCCTTGACCTTAGTGCTGCTTTAACACTGTCGACCACCACCTACCCTCAAATCTTCGTCGGTTGTTCACGGTCCAAACACTTCACTCAACCTGCTCCTCTTCCGCCCTAACATAGCGCCTGTGAATAAGCTGGTTCCCGCGACTTCGCTTTTGTGGGCGCTCTAGAAATCTCGAGCCTTAATAGTAAATTTGCAAATCACTCCATGGCACTGTCATGGGCACTCGTGCATTCTGTGTTGCTGCCCCCAAGGAATGGAATAGACTGCCAATGTTTACCTGTGCTCAAACTCCTTTTCTTCCTTCAACAAACGTGTCAAAACTCACTATTTTTCATTGTCCTTCAACCATCTGGATATCTACATGTAACTACTCTTCACCTGGTAACTCACTAACAGATTCGCATTTCTGTGTGACTTCGCGTATGTTTAAGGTGTTTGCAATAATCATAATAATAATAATAATAAATAATAATAATAATAAAATAAATAGTAGTAGTAGTAGCAGCAGCAGCAGCAGGAGTAGTAGTAGTAGTAACATACATGACGGTGGAGGATGCTATCGAGGTGGCGAAGGACAGGGAAGAATGGAAAAACTGCGTTGCCCGATGTGCAGTCCTGTACGGGAAGGAGTAAGGTCTAAGGTAAGTAGTAGTAGTAGCAGTAGCAGTAGCAGTAGCAGTAGCAGTAGCAGTAGTAGTAATAGTAGTAGTAATAGTAATAGTAATAATAGTAATAGTAATTGTAGTAATACTGTAATAGTAGTAGTAATAATATTAATATTAATAATAATAATAATAATAATAATAATAATAATAATAATAATAATAATAATAATAATAATAATAATAATAATAATAATAATAATAATGTTCGAATGTTTGGCATAAAACGCATCAGGTGTGGAAATCTATATGGATAGGGCGATCAGGAGAGAAACGCCAAATGTCAGGCAGCATAGGTGTAATTATTGTAAACTGTAATCAATATCTATAGTTACATCATGCAACTACACTGAAACCAAAGCCCTCAGTGCCTGTGTGAAATTTCAAGGGTCTGGGATCAGCTTGCATCATACTCGCAACCCTTGACAAGACAAAGTTGAGTCAGCGATAGGAGTTCGAGGCACATCTACAATCTAATGATCTACACGAATCCAGAGTGGCGGTTTTGGCATGCATGAGGGTGGTCTGAACCTCTAGACACCCCAGTGTCCCTGGACATCCCAAAGCGTTAAACCGTTTTGACCGTTTGCGTTTTATGCCAAGCATTCGAACACAACAGCACAGCCCTAAGATTTTCTCTTTTGGGGATTCTAGGGTTTGGATCTTCAGGCTGGGTTTCAATCTTTTGGTAGGACTTCAATCTTCATACAGGGTGGGTGCACCTGGTGGATGAATAAATGACTTCATAGGTGAATGGGTGTAAGGATTGATGGGTGGATGAATAAATGAACGAATGACTTGGTGGATGAATGAATGTAAGAATGATGAGTGGATGAACGCTGAATGGCTGAATGGTCTGACGAATGGCTGCACTGCTGTTTGGTGGATGGAGACAGACCGATGGATGAATCGATGGATGGAGGGGTGGATGGAGAGCGTCAGTTCACTCTCAATCTTTGGGCAAGGTTTAGACGTTCAGATAAGGTCTCAATCTCAGGTTACTTCGACGGACAGATGGATGAGTTGATGAATGGAGGGATGGATGGACGCATAGAAGGATGGATGGATACACGGAGAAACCAGTTGGTTGGTGTGTGCATGATGAATGAAAGAATGACTTGTTGGGATGGATCAATGGACGAATAAATGACGAGTCAATGAATGGATGGATAGGTGGAATGTGGGTGGGTGCATGGAAAGATGAATGAATGGATGTCTTGATGGGTGGATGGTTTCATTCATACATTCATTTCAAAAACCTACTCAGCCCAACCACGGAAATAAAGCCTACATACTTGAGCAACTCATAAAACACAGTTCTACTTGACCCTGGCATGCAGCAGGCGCACTTCCAAAGGGAGTCCATTATAAGTGAAGGGTCCAACAATTGAGAAGACTATGAGCTGCCTAATTGAGGAGCGAGCCCGAGGTACTAAAAGCTCTCCCCGCCCCCAGCAGAAGAGCGGCCAACAATGTCAGAGACTGGGCAGCAAAACAGGTATTACGATTACAAATAATCGGATTATGATTATGAATAACCAGATCGCCCATTGGAGATTTGCTCTTCGGAACAGCGAACGTGTTCCCATGAGCTCCTGTTGTCATTTCATATGAGGACGCATTCTGGTTGCTTGGAACACTTCACATACAGCCAGCATGACATCACTGGAAGACTTGGCCTTGAACTTCATTTCCTGAACGCCAATCGTCAACTTTTGAAGTGTCCAGAAGCCTTGAAGTGTTGTTGAATTTTCTCTGACTAAACTGACTGCAATTGAAAACAATGACAAACTGATATAAGTCAGCAAAAACTGCAATATTGATTCACAGTTTATATGCTCTGTGATTATTGTACTGTGATAATTTTAAAGAAAACAATCGTGGAAATAAACAACCATAATTGTTATGTCTAGCGTTTCTGACATTTGGTAAATACCAAATCATCAGACTTGACTTCGACTTGCATTTAGTGAAAGAAGAAAACATAAAAATAATAATTTGCCTGCTTTCTACCAATTGCTAAAGTCCTTTCTCTTTGGCCGTGACTTGACTGGGAGCGCCTCTGAGTAGCCTTCTTGAAGAGCCGCTATATAAATTTCCGGAATGAATGAATGAATGAATGAAAAACAATGTGAAGATTTGGTTCTCTGTAAGTATAATATTATAATCTTTTTAACAGAAATTCCACAGGCCTACCTGGCTATTGCTCAAGTCTTAGACTGCACTGGAGTGCAGTATGTGGGCATCCTTGCACGACTCGACTTCGGATGTTATATAGTTGCACATCGCCCATTAGTAGGCGTAGCTGTAACTGTAGTTGGCCTGCGTGAAGAAGGAGCAGGTGTCACCTAAATCAATATCAACCATAACCATGTTATCAATTTAATCTTCAACCAATGTTTGCATTGACACGGCATCTACGGTACTAATAAAGAAATCTATTTCGGTATGCCTTAACATGTTTGCAGCCCTTAATTTTCACGAGTAGATCAGCAAGTAAACTTTTTATTAATGTAACACAAAAAACACATGGTGTAATTAAACATCAATCAGAAAACTCCAGTAGATCAATCAAGATAAAAAAAACATCTATAGCTGCTATTATGAGCTTTAGTGACGCGCGTCCTACGATTCCGCGGCTTCCCTTACCTTTGACCTTAAAAGTGTGAAGTTCTGTCTAAAATGGCCAGATTAAAAATAGTGACACACAAATACCTTGGTCCTTGGAGAGATGAGAAATCATCCCAGAATCCAGTGGCACCATCCCATGTTGAGATGGTAAGACCCTTGAACATCCTTCTCTCATTATCATGACCCAATCAAGGAACTTGGAATTTCCAATGACAGCCCCATTGCTGTCATCCTCCCACCCGACTCCCGTTTCACCCAGAAAGCTCTGTAGTTGTTGCGGTCCATGATGTTGGGGTTTCCATTCTCTGTTTTTCGATCATTGATCATGAAAGACTGGAATTCTGATTCATGATGAACTTGGGCAACTGATTGTAATTGCGTTCTGGCAGTATCATAACTCTCAGAGAAGAAGACACTGTAACAGAATTCAAACTGGTAATCAGAAATACGTGTATAGTACATCCTAAATACTTTACTGTAACTTATTTCATTGAAGAAAACATTCCGAATACTTAATACTCACTTTAACTTATTGGCAGAATTTATTTCTATAAATATGACGTCATAATACATCCTAAATATATTTTATATTTTCGTTTATTGAAACAATCCGGTTGGCAAACCGCAACCGGTTACAGTGTACAATTATGCAATGGTGGCGATAGACTAATTAAAGTAGATTAACATTTAACAGTACGAACAACGCAAGTTGACCATACTCTGATCCTACCCAAAGTAGGCTTATCTTTCTGACTATATGCGAAAGCCGTTATCTGCGAACTCATCTCGTTCCTTGCGATCTGCTGATGGCCAAAATGGCGGATGTGAACCTGCCTCAGAATTTATTTCCATAAATATGACGTCATAATACGACAGACGAAATATTATCTCAAGAAACCACTCATTTCATGAGAGGCAACGAAATGCATCAGAATAAAATTTCAGAAATGACGTCATAATAATTATGATTGGCAAAACATCATTTAGAGGACTATTAATCGACTGGTTTAATCAAGCGTTTAAAATCGAATCACATAGGGGCCTATATTCGTCTTCGTTCTTCGAATCCACTTCAAACATCTTCAGAACCTACTCTAATTATTCGTCTTCGGGCATTTTTCAACTTGTTTCGGAATGTTTTCTTCAATGAAATAAGTTAAAGTAATAATATTATTATTATTAAAGTAACGCCCCTGCATGATCGCAACGTGGCGCTCTATTCTGCGAAATGGTCAACTTATACCTATGACGTCATAATCTTGCTTCTACCATCAGATTGTGCCTTCATTATTATGAAAGACACAATTCATATGGCTTGGTGGCCGTCTTCAGGTCAATAAGATTGATACTGATTCCCTTCATCTCAGATTTCCCCACATCGACTTCTCCTCTTCTGTTCGTGACCTGGGAATTGTCTTGGATCCTTCCCTTTCTTTTACTGACCATGCAGGTCAACTCGGTTTCCAGATCTTGCTTCTACCATCAGATTGCGCCAACTACGTTCCATTCGCAGCTCTCTTTCACTGCATGCCATTAGGCCCATTACTACTCTGATCCACGCCTTGATTTGCACTCCGGTCGACTTTGGAAACGCTGCATACATTGGACTCTCCGCCTCTAATACTCACAAACTCCAGTCAATTCTTAATGCAGC
Source organism: Aporrectodea caliginosa (assembly GCA_020284085.1). NCBI lineage: Eukaryota > Metazoa > Annelida > Clitellata > Crassiclitellata > Lumbricidae > Aporrectodea > Aporrectodea caliginosa. The sequence continues at coordinate 99,762 of JACEVL010000330.1, read as the reverse complement.
TGCTCGGCGCTTATAGGCGCCATTCCAAAGTTTGCCCATATCTCAGGCTATATTTGGGGGTACTTGTCGGTTTTACGACCCCCAAAATTCTTCATATATTACGTGATTTAAAATTCCTCATATCCATCAATCCAACTACTATTTACGCAAAGAATTATTTTCATCAATCCAACTTCCATTTACGCAGGCAGACAAGATAAATAATAAAATACGCTCAAATACAGGATATATTCAATCGAAAACTTAGTTTCATCCATCCAGCTTCTATTTACGGGGAAAATTATTTCTATCAATCCAGCTTCTGTTTAAACACAGGAATGTTTTCATCAATCCCACTTCCATATCGGGAAACAATTTTTTTCATCAATGCAGCTTCCATTTCAAAGTGACGATATGAAGAATTTTTGAGGGTCGTAAAACCGACAAGTACCTATTTGGGATACCCTTCACTGGCTCCCTATCCAACAGCGAGTAAACTTCAAAATCTTTTCCCTCATGCGTAACTGCCTGGTTGAGGTGGCCCCATCCTACCTGAGGTCTTTTTGCACCTTTGTCTCCTCCTTACCTGCGAGGCCTCTTTTCGATCTTCGACCCGTGGCCTTATGGTTGTCCCTTGCATGCGCTCTGCTACGGCCCACTCGAGGTGCTTTGCCCGTGTTGGCCCATCATCTTGGAACTCTCTTCCCCAGTCTCTTCGCCTTGAGTTACTAGCCCTCTCCTTCCCAGTTCCGTAGACGTCTTAAGACTTTGTTGTACCCTGATGCAGGCACTGACGCAGGTCGAGAGCGCTGCTGATTTATGAGCGGCGCTATATAAATGTTCGATTACAATTACAATTACAATTCTTAGTTGTCTACACAAAATGAGTCTATGGTCCAAAATATATGACGTCAGACTATGAAAATGACGTCATAATGCTTAGACATGGAAATGATTAGACACAGAAAAGCAAACAACGGAAAACAGTCCCTCTAACTATGTCTTCGTCTGGCCTTTTGTGTTTCTGTTTTTCTCTCGGTTGTCCACTCGTCTCTCTAGTCTGTCCGTCGGCCATACTGTTGCTATGGTTTCGAACAAAGATTTTAACAGCTAAAATCTTTGGTTTCGACTGCATGTTTGTCTGAGATTGTCTCTCTTTCATCTTCAAAATAATATTTTACCTTGATTAGGCGATTTTATACTTTTATGTAAAACGGTCCTGTATGGTTGGCTACTTTAAAACGCGCTATACAAATATTTAACAAGCCAACATCATGAACAACAGATGCAGTAAAAGAAGGGAATGCACGCCATAAAATTTCTTATTTTTATTAAATACTTATTTTTCTAACTAACTTTCACACTTAGTTCTTAGGCTACTTGCATCAGTATAATTCCATGTTTTACCATATTTTTACTTAATTACCGATTATTTTCGGTCGTTGAAATGACGATGATCAAATTGTTGTCTTACGTTACGAGTAATTTCTGTTTCACTTCGATGGTCGACAGCTGCTCAGGTCTGGAACTGCTGCTCGTCATCTTCTTCAACATCTGCGTCTTATTTCATCGTTTTTGTCGTGTTTTTCGAAATTTGTAGCCTTCTTCTTTATCGTTTGTTCGACGTCTGCTCCATCCGACAGAAACTGATGGAATGTGTCCGCATCATGAGAAAACAAAGGAAAATTACGTCATTTTGCGATGATGTCATAATTGGCGAATTATATAAAAAGGCAATCGCAATGGGTGTAGTAATCTAAGACCCAACTTTAATGTCGCTAAGCCACTTAGGGCCTATATATTATCATCTAAGCTGCTTATTCCATGTTACAATGTCGGTCTTACATCAGATTAAATTGTAATATAGAGTAGGCTAGGCAGTATTTAAATTACGAGCAAAATTTAGCTTCAGACGGAAAAACTCGATTCGTAAACTTTGGTTTATCTTGGTTTGTTACATTTTTTTCAAACTGAGTTCCGTTTCGAGTTGCATTCCTGTTAAGAAACGGTGTACTTTAACCGAAGCAACCCAAGCTGATGTTCTTGAATAACATCGACTCAATGTAGTGGCGCTATAGAAGTTATGGGTCAGCATAACATGTAAATGAGGATGATCTTCGATTTGCTTCTGGTAAAGAGTTCCATTCAGTTGGACCAGCTACTTCAAACATTCTGTTTCCAAATTGTAGAGGTGGGCAAACTAGGCCTACTGCCTGTGGCCCAGATGCGGCCAAATATTTTTGCGGCCCGCGAGACCTCCAGGGATTAACCCCATCGACATATAGGCCTATACCTTGTCGCTTAATTCTCATCCAACAGCTAATGTGATATTAATTCTGCAAATGAAATGCTGATTCGAAAACCGCCGTACTATAACTTAATGATAATAGTAATTAATACATTGCAAAATCCGTCTTTTATTAAAGGCCTACGATATAGGCCTCTAATTTATCATAATTATGATATTAAAATAATACTATTTTAATTATTATTTTAATTTATATAGGCCTGATATTTGGCCTCATATAAATACGCAGCAATTTTCCATAACAGCTCCATTGTTACATAGGCCTACTTAACTACCTTATGCAAATGAAGACGTATCACTCTCGTGATGCATGACGTAATTCGGATAACTATTTCCGTTCGTATTATGTAAGGAATCTATATTTAGAGGAAAGGCTGCTCATTAAAATATCGTTTACTTCCGGCGTATGGCGACGAGCGTGGCTACAGATGGCGTTGCGAGTGTAAGGAGTGTCTATGCTATGGAAGTAAACAAGCGTGATAGACCCGATGTGGTGTTCAGTATCAGAGGTCCTTGCTATTACGTTGATCGCTTATTAGAATCAAAGATATATTACATCTATGATTAGAAATGACGCAAATGTTTTATATCGGTCCTAATTAAGTCCATGCCAAAGATCAGTGGTTTTCAGCCCAGCACGTTTAACCCGTCCAATCTCTCAAGAAAATAATAGGCCTAGATGTCATTCTAACTTCTAATGTTTGGCAAATCGCGTAGCCTTAATCACGTTAATTATTTAGCATAGAATTGTATCCAGCAAAAAAGGCTAAAAAGTGAAAGCTGTGAAGAATTCTGCTCATTGCTCATCGTTAACATATTGATCAAAATAACCTTCAATTCTTGAGGTTTAATGGCGACAGAATGAAGACATCGATTAGGCTAAAAATCGTTTTTAATCTTTAATCGGTTTATTATTGTTACAAAGCACAACCGTCTTGATAAACAAGCTTTTAATTATATTACACGCTAGATGGCAGCATTAAACTCTGCCTTTGCCTGCTGGCTCCCTGGCAATCTCCTCGGACGAATTTACTCCGTGGCCGAAATTACCCCGTCTTCCCCTATAGGCGTATAATTACAAGTAAATCATCCTAATAATAAATGTCTTACGTGCCAGAATGTCTGCAACAGGTAGAATTCTTACATGTTTTCGTGGACGTAACGAGTATACTACGAGGGGTACGCAGCCAGAAGTAGCCCCCCTCTATTCTTGGTGTCACTGATTCCCTCAATGGCGCACACAGATTTTGGCAACGATTGCTGAGTGTGCTCTGTCTTTACGGTCGATGTGACAGCGCAGCAGGTCTTGTACAGCGGGTCTAACGTGTAGCCTAGAATCCTAGATTCTATCTGGGACTATTATTAGGCTACTTGTTCGCTATTATCGTCTCAGATTCTATCTAACGAATGTCTTTGATGAGACGGGCCCTCGGATTCTGCCCTCAGGCCCATCGCTTGTATGACAGACGTTGGAAGCTGACTGAAGTCACCTGCTATATACTAGAATGACAGTAGAGTACTGAAGGAGTAAATTTATCTCATCCAGCGTCTCATCTATAAAGATGAAATCAACAGATCCACAGAATACCCCGGTCTAGGCGGGTATATATGTATCTATAGGCCTATATATATATATATATATATATATATATATATATATATATATATATATATATATATATATATATACTGTACTTATACGGGATGTAAATGTAAATATGTTCGTTTTTTTCTATAGCGTCCAACCCTGCTCATTTTTCGGGTGAGATCCTTCACCACCGCTCGCCCGTTTGAATGGACGCCACGCCATTTAAGGTCCCCGTGCAAGGACCGTGCTAGCCCGAGATTTAAATCTCTGAAATAAGCCAGCATCGGGAAGCGAACCGCGATCCTTACGCTCTCT
>JACEVL010000330.1:72500-87500 GCA_020284085.1 Aporrectodea caliginosa | reverse complement strand
ACGGGAATGAGTTTTTTTGGGAAATTTTGCCGGGATGTACAAAGGGTTCCTGGCGAGTCAACCCCGATTTTTTTTTTTAAATTTTTAAATTTTTTTAAAAATTTTTTTTTAATTTTAATTTTTTTATTTTTTTTTATTTTTTTAATTTTTTTTTAAAAAATTTTTTTTTTTTTTTTTTTAATTTTTAATTTTTATTATTTTAATTATTTTTAAAAAAAGGTTTCAAAAATCTGGTTCAAATAGGTTCGGGGCCCTATGAACCCGGGCCCGCGTACAAAACCGTATTTAATAAATTTTTAAAAAAAAGTTTTTAAATTTTTTTTTTAATTATTAAATAAATTTTTAATTTTTATTATAAAAATATTTTAATATATTTATTTTTTAGGGGGACCCGGCTCCCCTTCTGTTCTAAAGTCAGGCCAAAAGGAAAGTTTGTAACCCAAATGGAAAGGGCCCCTTTTAAGGAAAAGGGTTTGGACCCTTTTTTTTTTTTTTTTTTAAATTAATTTTTAAATTTTTTTTTTTTTTTAAATTTTTTATTTTTTTAATTTTAAATTATTTTTTAATTTTATTATTTATTTTTTTTATTTTTTTATTCCCCTCCGGGCGCTCGGGGCTCCAAAGATCAAAGGGTTTTTTAAACAAAAGCTTTTCAAAAAAGTTCCACGTTTTTACCCTGGGGAAAAATTTTTTCCCCCCCCCCCTTTTTTTTTTTTTATAAATTTTTTTTTTTTATTTTAAAAAAAAATTTTAAATACAAAAATACAACCAAACTTACGGGGGCCGGTTGGGGGGGTTTTCGGTGCCTTAGGGGGGGGTTAACCACCTCCCCTGGTGGGACCCGGGGGCCCTTATCCCCCCGCGCGGGCGGCCCCCCGGGCGTTCGGGATCTGAATAAATCGGTGGGCGCTAAAAACGGTTTTCAAATACAATACAAAAAACAAAATAATTGGGGGTAATAAAAAAAAGGCCGGTCCCCCGCACGAGTCGGGGGGGGGACCCAAGCCCCAGACTGCAAGCTAAATCAAACCCTGGTTTCCTAAAGGGGGGAACACAGCCCAGCTCTGGGGCCAAAGGGCCTTTTTCCCCCAAATGAAAAATATGTTTTAAACCCCAAAGCTTTTGGGCACTGGGTTTTAACAAATCACTTGAAGAGGGGGGCCCCACTGGTTTGGTTAGAAAAGGCCCTTGGCCCCTAACCCAATTTTTTAAAAAGGGGGGAAAAGGGGGGGGCCCGGGGTTTTTTGGGGGGACAACCCAGGCATCAAAAACCATAAAGGGAAATTTGAATTTCCCCCCAAAATTTCTGGGAAAAAATTTTAAAAAAACCCGGGGCAAAGGTTTTTTGGGTTTGCCCCCTTCCCGGGTTTTCCCGCCATTTTGAAGGGGGAATACCAAAAGGTAATCAAGAAAGACTTTTAAAAAAAATTTCGTTCAAAAAACCCCTTATTTTCAGAAAAAAACCCGGGGAAAAAGGGGGTTTTTGCCAAAGAATTGGTTTTTTTTTCCCCCTTTAAATATTTAATTCAAGCTTACAGAGTTTATGAAGGTTTTTCCATTTTTTAAAAAGTTTAACCAACATATTTTGTTAATATAAGAATTTGAAATTTTACTTTAAAGATTTTTAAAAAAAGTGCGAAAAGGATGGAAATTTTTTTATTAAATCCTTTTGAATTTACTACAAACTTTGATCTTTGTTGTTGAGATTTCCTTATTTTTTTAATTTTTACAAAGCTTTTTTTCTTTTTTTGAGCAAAGTGCACTTTTAAAAATTTCAATTTAAGCTTTTTCTAAAACTACAAAGTTTTCTTTTTTTTTTTGGTTTGTTTTTCTGAAAAATTAAGTTTTTTTCTGCTTAATTCTTTCCCGTAAATGTTAATAATTTTTTCCCCTAATCTTTTAAAATTTAAACAAATTTTTCTTTTTTGTTTGATCTTTAAAGTTTTGTACCCTTTATTTTATTCTCTTTTTTTTTAATTCTTTTTTAAATTTTTTTTTTCCCTTTTTTTTTCCTTTTTTCCCTTTTTTTTTTTTTTTTGGGTGGTATTTATTTTTTTGGGTAATATTTTTTTGGTATTCGTTTTTTTTGGCTTTTTTGCTCTTTTAAATTTTTAAAATTTTCTTTTTTTTTTCTTTGTTTTTTGAAAAAAAATTCAGCCTTGTTATATATCTTTTTATACACTTTTTTTTCATAACTTTTCAAAATATGTTAAAAATTTTTTTTAAATACAGTACTTTTAAAAATTTCAAAACATTTTCCTATGAAAAAAGAATTCAAAAAATGAATAAAAAATAAATGAATTAATACAAAATTTTTTTTTATTTTTTTTTAAATAAAGGGAATGTTTTTACATTTTTTAAATTTTTACTAATAAATTTATAAAAATTTTTTTTTCCTTTAAAATTTTTTAAAAGATTAATATGATTCCCCCACATTCGTTTTGTAGTGTTAAAGCTGCTGTGTTCTTTGGGGCTCCACAACATAATCTTAGGGCTTCAGTTTGAATTGTACATAATTTATTTAACAGCGATTGACTAGCCGAAGAATAGGCCACATCTCCATAATCTAATATTGAACGTATTAATGCTTTATATATTGCTAATAAAGATTTTTTAGAAGCTCCCCAGTAATAACCTGAAACCGCTCTCATGAGATTCAATCTTTTTTTGCATTTTTCTATTATATATTCTATGTGGGGCTTCCAACTTAATTTCTTATCAAATATCATTCCTAGAAATTTAGCTTTATTTTCCATTTTTATCAATTCTTGATCAATTTTAATGTTTATTATTGGTAATTGATTTTTATTAGTAAATAGAACTCCTACAGTTTTAGCTATTGATATTTTAAACCCATTTTTATTACACCAGTTATTTATTTCATCAATTGATTGTTGGATTTTTTTAATTAAAGTTTTAGTTTTTCTATGTCCTATGTAAACTGCACTATCATCTGCAAAGAGTGACATATTAACACCTTCTGGGCCTGATGGAATATCATTAATCATTATTAGGAACAATAGAGGAGAAATTACTGAACCTTGCGGAGTCCCATTTTGTTGTACTAGTTTATCGGATAATTCAGTTCCAACCTTTACTTGAAATGTTCTGTTAAATAAAAAACTTTTGACCCAATTTGTTACGTTTCCCACTATTCCTAATTTTTTTAGTTTTTGTAAAAGTGTAGGTACATGTAACATGTCATAAGCACGTTCAAAATCAATGAAAACTGCCAACACTTGTTCCTTATTTTTTAGCTTTTTAAGTATTGTATCCTGCAGTTTAAGAATTTGATCGATTGTGCTTTTATACTTACGAAATCCAGATTGATTTTTTGTAAATATAGCATTTTTTTCTAAATACCACTGGAGACGGTTCGCAACCATTTTCTCCATTACTTTGCATAAAGTCGCTGTTAATGAAATTGGTCGATAGGATTCTGGTTTTGTTGCATCCTTATTTGGTTTAAGTAAAGGCAATATAATGGCATGATTCCAATCACTTGGTATATTTCCCTCAATCCATACTTCATTATAAAAACTCAATAGAGTTTTTAGTGCATTTTTATGTAAGTGTTTCAGTAATTCGTATGGTATCCTATCATCCCCCGGTGATTTATTATTTTTTGCCGATTTGATTGCTTGTTTTAGTTCATTCAGATTAAAAATTTTGTTCATTAATTCTACTTCTTCATTACGATTATTTTCATTATTAATATGGCTATTATCTATGTTATTACTTGTAATATAATTTAAGAAGTTTTTATTATAATTTTGAGAGTTACTAGTTTTTTCGTAAGTATGAGCTAGTATATTTGCTTTATCTATGTTTGACTCAGCTAATAATCCATTATCATTAAGAGTAGGAATTGATGCGTAAGCTGCTACTCCATTCATTTTTCTAGCCATGCTCCATACTGATCCTAATTTCGTTTGATTAGTAAGCGTAGAGCAATAATCCTGCCAACTAGATTTTGCTTCTACCTTAAGGGTTCTTCTAACTATAGCTTCTTGCTTTTTGTATTCCATATAATCATTAAGTTCTTTGGTTTTTTTCATTTTGTTTCTACATTGATTTCTTTTATACACAGCTTCATTACATTTATCATTCCAATATGGTAGAGGTTTAAATTTCTTACGCTTTTCATTCTTTCTTAGATTTTGTTTTTTAAGAGGTATTGATTGATTAGCTAAGGTATTTATGCATTCTAATATATCATTATATTTATCATCTATATTTGTTTTCATTAGGACTTCATTAGTTAATGTTAAATTGCTAGAATCTTTATAATTTTTCCAATTAGCTTTATTTAATTTCCATAATTGCATACTTAAGTTATTTTCTATTATGCTTTCCTCGTTAACAAAAGTAATGGATGCAAAATGGTCAGATCCCATATTATACTTAGTAACAGTATGTCTAGTATTTAATGCTACATCTTGTGAGCATATACTTAGATCTATAACTGAGTTATTATTTAGCATGTTAGAAGTAATATAAGTGGCCTGCCCTGTATTAAGGACAACCATATTCTTTTCAGCTAATATTTCTTCTAATAATCTTCCTCTTATTTTCGTATATGAGCATCCCCAAAGTTTATTATGCGCATTCAAATCACCTACTATAATTGTTCTTTTATTTATGAAAAGATGTTCAATTTCCTCTTTAACCAATTGATGTGAAGGTGATATATATGTATTAAAAATTTTTAAGTGACCATTACTGGTTTTAATTTCAATTCCTTGAATTTCAATATTCGGATTATCTTCTATATCTAGTAAAGTGAAATTTATTCCTACTTTTATATAAATGACAAGGCCACCCTTTGTATTAGTTGTACAGTCTTTACGGACCACATTATAACCATCTATTTTTGGTGGATTTCTTTTAGGTTTTAAAAGGGTTTCCTCTATGCACACCACATCCGGCGGACTGGGCACATTAACTAAGAAATTCTTTAGTTGGTCCTTATGACCCCTTAAACCATTGGCATTCCACTGAAGGACTGTAAGTGCCATTTAGAAAAAGGTCATGATTATTTATATTTATTATTTGAGTGAAGCATACCTAACAATTACAATTGAATTGGACCTCATTTTCAAACATAAGTTGTGAAGCAGCTTGGCAAATGATCATTTTAGCCTGTTCTTTTGTTTTACAATTATCTATTGTTGCTAAAATGCCAAGTACAAATCTCTTATTTCTAGAAATAATTGGATCATTATTGTCCACATTATTCTTGTTACTTGCATAGTATTTCTTATCATTAAAATTCAGGAAAGCTTCAATTACATTTTGTGAAGTGGAGTCTTCCATTGGGATTTCTGGTTCTAAATGATCGTTATGTTTGAGTGTTACAGTTGATGACGATGTATGGGAGTCTTCCATTGCGATTTCTGATTCTAAATGATCATTATGTCTGATTTGCACTGTTGATGATGATGCAAGGGAGGGCCATAACTGATTAACATTACTGGATTTCAGTTTATCAGCATAAGTTTGAATGTTTACATTATTAACTGTAGGGCAGTTAGTTCCTTGATTTAAATTTACAATAAGATCTTTATGCATTTTGTCAAATTGCTGATTTATTTTAACCTTTTGAATGGCTTCATTTAGTGTTATATTTTCTTCTGCTCTTATCTTTAATGCTTTTTGCAGTTCGATATATTGAGGACATCCTCTAAACGCAGCGCTATGAGCCTGTCCACAATTAGCACATTTCTGAGTAATTGAGTTACATTCTTTAAATTCATGACGACCACTGCAATAGCTACAAATGGTCTCTTTTGAACATTGGAATGTCAAATGTCCAAATTTCTGACATTTATCACAGCGTTTTGGTTTGGGAATAAACAAATGAACTTTGAATTTTCGATTGTCAAATTCAATCGTTGATGGAAGAATGGTGTCTTTATTAAAAGCTACCACTGTAGCATTGCTCGTTTCATAGTTCCCTAACGCATACATTTGAGAAGCACCGATATCTTTAGCTATTTCATTTAAATTGTGTTGGTCTTCCAGCAATCCATAAATAACTCCTTTAACCAAGTAATTAACTTTCTGCTGATTTGGTGGCACTGATTTGCTTGAATTAGGTTTCACTCTAGTTAAATTATATGGTAGGCTTACTTTGACTGGTTTATTATCAAGATGGTTCAATTTCATTAGTTTATCTTTTTGTGCATTAGTGCATGCTATTATTCTAAGGGTACCATTTTTGGTAAGATAAACTTTATCAATTTGACCACCAGCCTGTTCAATTATCTCCTTATTTAGAAGACGAGGTTTATGTTTGTAAAGCTTAATCAATTGATCTCGCTCACCAGCTACAAAAACTGTTCTGGAGTTTATTTCTCGTTGTTGATCTGTCATCGTAGGGCGAGATTGATTATGTTTTACAGTAACATTTTTCCGATTTGTTACATCATGAACTATGCTAGCTTGTGCAAATGATTGCTTTACTTCACAATGATACATTTTTCTTGTATTTGCCTCATTTGACTGTGATACGTCTGAATTTCCAACTAATACAGGTTTAGTTGAGTTAACCTTAGTAACATTCTGTTGAGCGTTAACATCAACAGTTTCACTTACATGAGATTGTGTTACAGGTTTAGCGTTAACATCAGTGACATCAACAGTTTTACTGACATGAGATTGTGTTACAGGTTTAGTTGAGTTAACCTTAGTAATATTTTGTTGAGCGTTAACATCAGTGACATCAACAGTTTTACTTACATGAGATTGTGTTACATGTTTAGTTGGGTTAACCTTAGTAACATTTTGTTGAGCGTTAACATCAGTGACATCAACAGTTTTACTTACATGAGATTGTGTTACATGCTTAGCCTGAGATTGTGTTACAGGCCTAGCCAATTTTACATTATTTACATCAGTGACATCAACAGTTTTATTTACATGAGATTGTATTACATGCTTAGCTGAGTTAACCTTAGTAACATTCTGTTGAGTGTTAACATCAGTGACATCAACAGTTTCACTTACATGAGATTGTGTTACAGGTTTAGTTGAGTTAACCTTAGTAACATTTTGTTGAGCGTTAACATCAGTGACATCAACAGTTTTACTTACATGAGATTGTGTTACATGCTTAGCCTGAGATTGTGTTACAGGCTTAGCCATGTTTACATTATTAACATCAGTGACATCAACAGTTTTACTTACATGAGATTGTGTTACAGGTTTAGTTGAGTTAACCTTAGTAACATTTTGTTGAGCGTTAACATCAGTGACATCAACAGTTTCACCTACATGAGACTGTGCTACAGGTTTAGTTGAGTTAACCTTAGTAACATTTTGTTGAGCATTAACATCAGTGACATCAACAGTTTCACTTACATGAGATTGTGTTACATGCTTAGCCTGAGATTGTGTTACAGGCTTAGCCATGTTTACATTATTAACATCAGTGACATCAACAGTTTCACTTACATGAGATTGTGTTACAGGTTTAGTTGAGTTAACCTTAGTAACATCTTGTTCAGCTGTGTGTACATCAAAGTTTTCATCAGTGTTATCAAAAGTTGGACTCTTGTATATATTCATCTTAATTCTCTTTCGAGGGTGTGCAGTTTGACAACGTTTAACATCCTTACCAATCGCCCCACTCGTTTGATCCTGGACCTTTCTAGGAGGGACCATCTTCAAAAAATGTTCCCTTTTCAATTTAGTTTCATTCCATGTACCTTGATCCCGCCAGTTATCCAGTGAACGAGACCTCCTTCTGGCCATTGATTCATAGTACGACTCAAAGTAATCACTATTGTTCTGTGACAAATTTTCATTTCGAAGGTTGTCAGAAGATTTATAAATGAAATTTCGTAAATCCTCAACAGATTCAGATATTTGTTTACCTTCTGTATTGGTTCGTTCGATTTCTTTTATATTTTCGATATCCTCAGTCAAGCCAGAAGTAGGTTCACGGGCTGTCGGCAAGACCTTTTGGACCTCCTGTTGTGCGTACGCAACGTCTTCTGCGCGAGATATATATAGCAGCTGTTGCAAATGATTTAAAGGTGTCTAACAAGGTCATCGAATCATCCAGTGTTTAAAAATATGTTATGCCTGCCAGGCCGTTGACTTTTACTGTACCCATAGGACCGTTCTAGTTTTAGTGCTAAGATGTGGAGGTCCGCGATAGCCAGTGACTATGGTGCTGGACTGTCAGTCGAGACTTCAAATCCTTACCAGGGCAGCAATTCGTGTCGAGATTTCTGCTTCATCCTTGTCCCTAGCCAATAAGTTAGGCCTATAATGAGTACACTGACTGTGCACTGTCGGTGGGAAGATGAGACGGCGAGGAGAGGACTGGCTCACCCGCCCTTTTATGCAGAGGCTAAGGAAAATGAAGCCGCTAACACTTCATACTTATGTCTGCCTCCCATGTTAGCTTGACAGGCTAATCTTTTTAGAGGCGGCTTACGCCTGTGAATTTATAATTTTTATAAATATAGAATCTTTATATAAAATTCGCTTAAAAAATAACTTAATAATAATAATAATAATAATATCTTTTCTTTAATAAGCGCCTGACAAACGCACTGCGCTGTACATTTACATGTTATGCAGTTTAAATCTTAACTACTAACAGAACAAACAGTTTGTAATACACGGCGCTAATAGCAGCCTACAAAGCAAATCCGCCCTAACGGGGCTCGAACTCGGTACCTCTCGCACTCTTCGCCAGATGTTACCCCCCAACTTAAAGTTGCTTAATTTAATCTGATACACATTTTAAAAATTACACGGAGACACTGCGAATTACAAAATTCAAGAGGCGGCATAGGCCTATAAACTTGAGACGTTAAAGCAAGTATAGACGTCGTGTAATTATAGCTGCGTTACATAAATTTCGTCATGGCTTTGAGACGGATCAGTCCTTGTCAGGGCAGTGGATTAACCTCACATTACAAAGCATGCATTAATAATATTGTAGTCAGATGAGTTGCATAATTTATTTATTTGACCACAGTTTAACGTCGTCCTATGACATCAAAGGCCGTTGACGACAATACAGAAAATATACAATACAATCAGAACAAGAAAACCTATAGCATCCGAACAGCACCATTAAAGGTGTCGAAACGGAGCTTTACAATTTCACTAATATTCAACATTTTTGCAACATAAAGTATTTCATCTCATACTGTTGCATAATTTTATTTATTTGACCACAGTTTAACGTCGTCCTATGACATCAAAGGCCGTTGACGACAATACAGAAAATATACAATACAATCAGAACAAGAAACCTATAGCATCCGAACAGCACCATTAAAGGTGTCGAAACGGAGCTTTACAATTTCACTAATATTCAACATTTTTGCAACATAAAGTATTTCATCTCATACTGTCTGTGATTATTATGTCCTGGCAAATTTCATTAACTAACAAAGCATACATGTATTATAATTGATTAAGGTATTCCTTTAAACTGTTCATGTACATTAACCAAGCCATATGCAATATTGAAGAACCAAAGTTGAATGATAGTAATATTGTAATATGAATATTCATTAATCAATAAGTAATGTTTATAATTTTCTAACATCGGGTTCTTATTATTATGACATAACATATTTTAAACAAAAATCAACAGTTGAAAAGAAGTTGTCTATAGCTATTTCAGTAACCAGCATTGCAACACAGTACTGCAATACTATGCAACACAGCAGCCACTCTGATACAGCCACCAAACCAAACCATTTGTAATGTATAATACTGAAGAACCAAAGTTGAATAATAGTAACCAGCATTGCAACCAACATTGCAACCAACATTGCATAATAGTAATATGGCAATATCGATATTCATTAACCAATAATTAATATTTATAATTTTACAACATCAGAATGTTTTTATAAATGTTATATGACATAACATATTTAAAAATTAACAATTGAAAAGATATTATCTAAGAGTGTTTCAGCAACCAAAACGCACACATATAACCCAAATCAAAGTATAATAATCCAGTTACAACTTGTGAATCACAATAATGCATTATTTACTTCAAAAATATAAAAATGTATTAATAAAAGACTAATTAAATATTTATAGTTATAACTAAGAAACAAAACTATTCACAGGAACAAACTTAAAATATCCAATTACAACATTTTACCTTTATTGATTATCTTAACTAACCTATACACTTCATTCTGAAATAAATTTACCGTCATAAGAGTTTTAATGGAAATTTCGTGTTTATATAATTGACATTTATTTCTAAGTAACTCTGAAATATCTTCTTTTACACAGTCAATCAAGAGGTGATGAATTGTCTCCTTGACTTGACAGGTATCACATAAACCGTTAGAATGCCTTTTTATAACGAATAGTCTTTGATTAGTATTGGCCACTCCTAGACGTAATCTAGAAATTTGGACTTCCTTATGCCTATAAGTAAATTATCATTAACAAAAGATATTTTGGTTGATAATAATTGTGATGATACTTTCAATAATTTCTAATAATAATTTTTAATTCGTACATGACACCTTCATATAAATTTAATAAAGAGGACATTAAAGATATTTTTCCACATAAAAGATCAATTCTTGTTGGAGATTTTAATGCTCATAATAAACTATGGGGTTGTTCTGAAACAAACAAAAGAGGAAAAATCATAGAAGAAATATTAATTGAAAATAATTTAGTAGTACTTAATACAGGTCAAGCTACTCATATTACATCAAACCAATCAAATACCCATTCCGTTATAGATTTAAGCATAAGTTCACAAGATATAGCTCTAAATGCTAGGCATAATGTCACTAACAGCAATATGGGCTCTGATCATTATGCTAAATATTATAAACACATGCCACGTCAGCTCAATAAAGAAATAATTGAAAAAACTAGGGGCGAGGTTGACAAGATTTTTATTACTCAACAGGGTGTGCTTAACCCTCAGGCTACCAAGGGGGGGTGGTTGCCACCCCCAGAGGTTTTTTCCATTTCAAACTATTTCCGTATGGAATAAAAATTTGACCTTTTAGGTAGCTGTAGGGGTTCATTTACACACGTTTTGAGGTAAAATGTGAGATGATATCTCACACCGTTCAAAAGTTATACCCAATATACCCGAGGTACCAGGGGGGTGGATACCACCCCCTAGATTTTCGACTATATCTTATCCGTCATTTAATATTAAGAGACACAAATTATACCAATCTATAGAGGGAATGTGGGGCTACATTTCTATGGTCACTGAGTTGACCTGAGACAACCGGAAGTGCTCAAAATAAATAATAATACGCGTAATATGCGTGAAAATTGGCTGAATGGAAGGACTCCCCCCTTAGTTTTTTGTCTGTAGTGTATTCATTTGTCTTCCTGGAAGAGAAACAAAGATACCATTCTTTAGAGGGAATGAAGGGCTTCATTTGCATACCTACATCTTTGTCTTTTGAATACCGGAAGTGATCAAAATAAATAATAATACGCGTAATCTGTGTGAAAATGGCTGAATACAGCATTACAACGTAAACTGATATATATGTATGGATATATATGTATGGATGTACATTTATACTATATTAACATGTGTAGGGATGATTTTGTGTATCTTTTATACATAGATTAGTTTCAAAACACACATAATCTTATATTTGTTTATCCAAAAAGTACAAAATGTACGCAATAATATACAATATTGCTAATTAATGGGTTCCTTTGTTAAAAGTGATGTAATTTCGAGGTGCATTCACATAATGTACAACTAAATATACCATTCTGTGCAGAAATGAATGCTGAATCCAATGCTATATTACAAGTTATGATATGTAAAACCAAACACGAAATCCAGGGGGGTGGTAACCACCCCCCCTTGGTAGTTGTTACAAAACAGGGTGTAGGGTTAAGATTATTGCTAAGGATGAGGCACAGAAGAACCAGCTTCTTAAAATACAGACTCTGAATGATAAACCTGTGAGGACTAGCATTCCTTTTTCTTTGACATACACGTCACCTCTGTCTAACAACAAACCATCTCCTGTTAAAAAACAGGAACATGAGTACTTCGTTAAAGGTGTTGTTTTTGGATTGTTTGAAAACGAGGAGAACTTGAATGAAATTGCTCTAGAGGTTGGAGCCCATCATATTAGTAGATTGGGTAATCCCGCTTTTAGTAAAGCATCATTGATTACTTATCCTAAAGGGACTATTCTACCAGAGTTCTTGAACGTGGATGGCAGAAAGTATAAAATTCATCTCTACATACCTAAACCTTTGAGATGTGATAGATGTCAATTTTATGGTCATAGAACGGTTTCTTGTACTAGAGATGTTGTGTGCAGCAGGTGTAGTCGTAACCATTCTTATGTTGACTGCCCAGATATAACTAAATTAAGATGTGCTAATTGTGGACAGGCTCACAGTGCTGCTCATAAGGGATGTCTCGTTTACATCAAAACACAGGCTGCACTTAGGATCAGAGCTGAACAGAATGTTACTTTTGTTGAGGCGATGGCTAAAGTTGATGACATTGAAAATCAAAATGTTAATATTGCTCTGAAAGCAAGTAACTTAACCTATGCCTCAAAAGTGAAATCTGGACTAGAAAATCAAACAGAAATAAAAAATACTTCAGTAGATTTACAAAATAAAATACCAACCGTGCAAATTGATTCTAATCATGAAATCTCTCCTAGTGATTTGGTCAAAAGGTTTTTGTCCTTTGATAAACAGGATTACAAGGCGATAAACACTGCCAAACCAGAAAGTGATGTAGTGTTAGATTATGATCCAATTACACAAATAAAGATGTCATTTGTTCTTGGTGTGTTGGCAACTATTGACAAGGCTAAATCTAGGAAACAGGCACAGTTTGAAATTTGCCAGGCAGCATCTGAAATCCTTTTTAATAAGGAATTAGAATTCAGATATAAAGATTGGTAAATTAAAAATAGTAGATTCTTATCAATTTCTTTTTGTCCATGATGGCTTTGACCATTTTTCAGTGGAATGCACGTGGTTTACGTTGCATAATACCTGCAGTTGAGTTATATATAGCAGAGGTTTCAAGCGATTTAAAGGTGTCTATTGAGATCATGCGTAATGATGCAACAAGAGCGGCTTTGTTCTGGTTTTATTTAGGTAAACATCGATTTACAATGTACGTAATATCACATTTACTTCCAATTCTTGGTTGCTGTTTAACGACACTGTGTCATAACAAAGATGATTAGTGTCGTCCTCCTCCTTTCTCCAGGCTTGGGACTGGCACTACCAGCTGCTCGGCTTATAGGCGACATTCCAAAGTTTGCTCATATCTCAAGCTATATTCGGGATACCCTTCACTGGCTTCCTATCCAACAGCGGGTAAACTTCAAAATCCTTTCCCTCATGCGTAACTGCCTTGTTGGGGTGGCCCCATTCTACCTGAGTCTCCTTCTTACCTGCGAGGGCCTCTTTGCGATCTTCGACCCGTGGCCTTATGGTTGTCCCTCGCATGCGCTCTGCTACGGCTCACTCTAGGTGCTTTGCCCGTGTTGGCCCATCAGCTTGGAACTCTCTTCCCCAGTCTCTTCGTTTTGAGTTACTAGCCCTCTCTCCTTCCCAGTTCCGTAGACGTCTTAAGACTTTTTTGTTTCCTAATTCAGGCACTGACGCAGGTCAAGAGCGCTGCTGATTTCTGAGCGGCGCTATATAAATGTTCGATTACAATTACAATTACAATTACAGGGTAGTGGCGGAGTTTACTTCCAATTCGATTGCGTTAATGAGACATGAACGACATCTCAGTCCGATCTGACACTATCGCCACCTAGCGAACAGTCAGTCACAATGCTTGCGGTCGTGCAGCGCCACCTAGCGAATGTCTTTGAAGCAACAAGACTGCAGCAATCAAGTTCTTCTAAGTAAGTAAGTAAGTAAGTAAGTATATTCTTTATTAAACCAATTGCATATCCGCACTTTGGTGTACATACATTTATACAGAGTATAACATTCTTATTATAAACGATCTGCGTGAGAGATTGTCCGCTTGTGAAATAAAACGCCCTATGTTCAATGATGTTCAATGATTGAGTTATCGGGGTTGGGAGGTTCAGACCTCAATTCATTTTTCAACTCCTCTAGGTAATTAAAAAAAATTACCTTGGGGTACAATTAAACCCAAGCACAGCTTTCAGCGGTTCATTGTATTTTCCTTCGTACCACTAAAGTGTTTGTTAAGTCATAATTTTATGCTAGAAAGTTACTGTAAATCTTCTGTAAATAAAACTCATGAGTTTTCCCATAAGTATTCTTCATTCTCCGATTTTCTTGATACTCCGTACAATTTAGCACGTACGCCGGATTTAGGTCGTAAAAATCCTGGTCGCGACATCCGGACATGTAAGAATTGTTCACCCACACCACCAGTTAAAAGTTGATAATTAAAACTCTGCCCATGTCTAAAGTATACTAGCGCCAAATAACCATGCTATTCCACTTTCGGGTGGTGATAGTCCGAAGCCTGGATGAGGGCCTACGTTACTAAACGTATAATAAATAAACTTTGTTAAAACCTAACATAGTTATACCCAAGCAGCACCTAAGCGGATGATTTCACGATTGGACGTAAGCCACGCTGCCTAAGCGAAGAATATATTATCAGTACTTTATTACGCCCGAAGGCAGAAATGATATATAGCAGAAGAGGATTCTATTTTGAAGGTGTCTAAAGCAATTAGCTATTATTTTAACATTGGTGTGTACCGTGTATGCTGACGATACGCTACAAAAGAAATCATCGGACAGTCGAGTGAGATTCTAGGTTTAATAGTTTCTGTTTATTAGTAGCCTGCGTCTGTTACACCGGATTATCCGGATATATGCTGTAAATGGAAATGATTCAAATGTCGCTTATACAACATAGAACTGGACTCTTAAATAGAAACTACTACGGGGGCCCGTGGCGCTTTGGATAACATCTGGCCAAGAGACCGAGAGGTACTGAGTTCGAGCCCCGTTGGGCGGATATGCTTTGTG
>JACEVL010000330.1:52500-67500 GCA_020284085.1 Aporrectodea caliginosa | reverse complement strand
GAAGACCACGGAAGAACTGGCTGGAAACCATCAGGGACGACTTGAGGTGCTTTGGGGATGCTGTGAGACGAGGCCGAAGAGACTCATTGCCAGGGGACAGAGACGAGTGGAGGAGATACGTTGCCCGATGCGCAGACATTCATGGGAAGGACTAAGGACTAAGTACCTAAGGACTAAACAATATATACAAGTATAGGTGTAATGACGAAACGCGGTCAACAGCGAGTTCATTGTTGGTCGTCATAATTATATATATGCTGGATGCAAACAAACAAACACATCCTTAAATACAAGCATGCAATCATACATACGTACGTACATATATACATACATACATTCATACATACATACATACATACAGACAGACAGACATACATACATACATACATACATACATACATACATACATACATACATACATACATACATACATACATACATACCTACATACATACATACATACAATGTCATACATACATACATACATACATACATGCACACATACATACATAGTTACATACATACATACATTATACATGCATACAGATATGCCTATGTGCTGCATAATGTGCATAAAGTGAACGATGTTAATGATATTGCGCCTTTGTTTTACTTCTCTAACGCCAATGAAAGGGTATTATTCCAAAGTTCTGTCATCGCAGAGAAATGAGATGACAACCGGAAATTCCACGTCGTCTCTGAGTCGCTTCCAGAGTAGTATCGGGTCCTGCAGTTGGTGGCTCTGTTTCGAAATCCATATCTCTCGGTCTACGGACGAGGAGGAGGAGGAGGAGGATGCTGATGATGATGATGTTGAGAAGGAGGAGGATGTTGAGGAGGGTGTTGAGAAGGAGTAGGAGGAGGATGTTGAGCAGGAGGAGAAGGAGCAATATGCTGATGATGTTGACGAGGAGGAGGATGTGGAGAAGGAGGAGGAAGAGGAGAAGGAGGATGTTGAGAAGCAGCAGGAGGAGGAGAAGGAGGATGTTGAGAAGCAGGAGGAGGAGGAGAAGGTCGATGTTGAGAAGCAAGAGGAGGAGGAGAAGGAGGATGTTGAGAAGCAGGAGGAGGAGGAGAAGGTCGATGTTGAGAAGCAAGAGGAGGAGGAGAAGGACGATGTTGAGAAGCAGGAGGAGGAGGAGAAGGACGATGTTGAGAAGGAGGATGAGGAGGAGAAGGAGAGGAGGTTGAGAAGGTGACGGAGGATGCTGTCGATGATGTTGAGAAGGATGCTGATGAAAAAGAAGAGGAGGAGGAGGAGGATGAGCATCTGCTTGATGAGGAGCAGGCGGCTGATGCTGATAGGATGGAAGATTGACCGTCATTCACCCCATTCTCTATTCTCTTTGCGGTGTCCAATATCGCTTCCAGCGCATGAGTTCCTGCTTAAGCAAAACAAACACAATGTCATTTGAGTTTGAGCGTTCAGCGATCGCTCGAAGCGCTAACCCTATGGCATACTAAGACAACGTTGGCTTCTATTGCGTCATCTGAGTTTATTTTGTGCTACCTTAAGGTTCGAAGGAGTTACTTGACAGAGTCGGGGTCAAGCATAATGCCTGGCACTGTGAAATCTGAAGGAATCAATGAAATCAGGCATAATATTATTGTAGTGTAAATGTGATGTAAATGTAACGTGATGTTGATTTAATGTCAATGTAACGTTAATGTAATGTTTATGTAATATCAATGTAAAGTCAAAGCAATGTAAATGTAATGTATTGCTGATGTAATGTCGATGTAATGTCAGTGTAATGTCAATGTAATGTTTGCGTAATGTCAATGTAATACTAATGTAATGTCAGTGTAGTGCAAATGTAATGTCAAAACAATGTTGTCCAAATGTCAAATGTAAGATTGATGTAACGCTGATGTGATGTCGATGCGATGTTAATGTAATGTTATCGAAATGTAATTCAAATGTAATTTCGATTGTTATAATGTAACGTGACATATAGCTGGAGTAGTACTGATAAGACCATGAACAAAGAAGCATCCCCTCCAACAAGAAACTAGTTTAGCCCATTTTAGCCCACAGTTCCACTTCTGGAACAAGGGGGATAAAATGTCACGGGTTACGTACTTTGAACTTCCCACCGGAAGTAATGGACAGGAAGTGCTTAGCAATAAACAATACATCAATTTTTGGTGAAACTTCATTGAAATTCTTTGTAATTAATCAATTACAATTTTTTTACTTTTTACATTAATTATTTCCTGTTTCCGTTGGAAATGTCCAGAAGAAGGTAATTATTATAATGTCATTACTTATTTCAAATTTTAATTTCATAACTAATTTCAACGGGAATTACTGTATAGAAATTAGTGTAATACATAGAAATTGTCTAAAAGAAATTATCCTGAGGAATTTAGTTCTTTGAACTTTATGTTCCATATGTGGAGCTGTGGGAACCAGCAGCACCATGGCTAATTGAAATTTGTATTTTTGCTTTCTGTACTCTATGCAATCAAAACGCTCAATAATTCACATACTAACTGCAAATGGAATAATAGTTATGGAAGGGGACATATGTATCAAGACTTTGTATCCTTCTATTGGCAACTGTATAACAGCAGTAACAATTATATGTCCTGTTTATGCACACTGTACAGAAAATATACGGTAAAGGAAGTGCTGGATGCACTTGACGATCACGAAGATTTCGCAAGTGCTGACATTTTTATTGATCCTCCTCGAGATGGAGTTGACAGTGAAGAAGACAGTGGAGACGAAGATGAAGGAGGTAACATGAATAACCTAAGTGGCCGTCAACTCATGAGCGCCTGCCAAGGAAGATTGCGAACAAGAAGTAATGAAATCGTTGAAATGGGAGGTGAAGATTTGGCAACTGGTGACGACGAATTTAGTGGTGATCCCGTGGAATGTGACGATGTAAGTGAAGTCGCTGATTCAGTAACAATTACTGAATCTGCTGCGAAAGCAGTCACAACCACAAAACGGAAAACGTTGATTCCACGCAAATGGGTAAAAAAAGACATCCAACCAAACTGGCCTGACTTCAACATTCCAGAAAAATCATTCACAATTCCATTGGATCCAGTGACAGCATTTGAATTTTTCTTTGACGATGACATTTGCACCTTTTTGGCCGAGATGACAACACTGTACGGAAGAGAGGTAAAGCATGACCATGCTTTTGAGACTGATGCTGAAGAAATAAGATGTTTCTTGGCCATTCTTCTGTTATCTGGGTATGTCGATGTGCCGAGATGGAGAATGTTTTGGGAGGTGGACACTGAAACGTTCAATTCCGCAGTTTCACGTGCAATGCGGCGCAACCGTTTTGACACAATCAAGCGTTACCTTCACTGTTCAGATAACAGCCATCTCCCAGATAATGACAGATTTGGCAAGATGAGATCTCTCATGACGATGCTGAATGAACGCTATCTGAACTTTGCAAATCTGAAAGAACACATCTGTGTTGATGAGAGTATGGCGCCATATTACGGTAAACATGGAGCGAAACAGTATATCCATGGTAAACCTGTGAAGTTTGGCTTCAAGTTCTGGTGTCTCTGTGACCGGTTTGGCTATCTAATTCAATTTGATCCGTACCAAGGTGCGAGCGGTCCTGCTTTTGACAAGAATATTGGTCTGGGTGCAAGTGTTGTCCTAGATTTGGTATCTGAATTGCCGAGCGTGGTTCCTTTCAAAATATTTGGTGACAGGTATTTCAGTTCACCAAAACTTCTACAACATCTTCTGGAAAGAGGTTTTGGCTATACGGGTACTGTCATGGTCAACAGAACAGAAAAATGCCCTGTCAGTCTTCCAAAAAAATCAACGAGAGGATCAATGGATTACAGAACTGACGTCAACACTGACAGTCTAGTGGTTGCATGGAATGACCACTCCCCAGTTCACATACTGAGCAATGTTTACGGAGTCAATCCAATTACATCTTGTCTTCGATGGAACAAATCTGAGAAAAGGAAAATTCCGATCGACATGCCATTTCTTGTGTCTATGTACAACACTTACATGGGCGGAGTGGATCGCATGGATCAGAACATTGGAAATTATAGAGTTGCTATGAGATCTAAGAAGTGGTGGTGGGCTGTCTTTGTGTTTTGTTTGGAAACTAGCGTCCACAATGCATGGCAATTGTATCGCGAAAGTACGGAAGGAAAAGAAATGCCATTGGATTTATTGAAGTTCCGACGAAACATTGTGTTGACCTATTTGCAGAAATACGGAGTTGAACCTACAACTTCCGGACGGCCCGCGGAATCAAGCAGTCACAAAACATTTTCAAAGAAAGTGTTACGAGGGATTCGTTTCGATAGCAAGTCACACTACCTTGTAGCAGCTTCGAAGCAAAACCGTTGTGCTAACTGCAAGAAGAATACGAAAAAGAAGTGTGCAAAGTGCAACATTAATCTCCATGAAAGTTGCTTCCCACACTTTCACAAAACCCACTAGACATGCAAGCTGTGAATTTTTTGCTGTTTAGCTTCACTAGAAACTTCATCAGAACTAAATAAGAAATTATCTTACAACAATGTTCATGTACCCTGACATTCCCACAGTTCCACTTCTGGAACAAACATATTTTGTGCAAATTTCTATGGAAAAAATATAATTAAATTTCACAGAATATTTTTCCTCTTCATTTTGTCACTAAAGCAATAGTGTAAAAGAATAAAAATGAGAAAAAAAAATTCGGGCTAAAATGGGTTAAACCAGTTTAGTCCAGACTAAACGAATATCAGTTTAGTCCAGACTAAACGAATATCAGTTTAGTCCAGACTAAACGAGTATCAGTTTAATCCAGACTAAACGAATATCAGTCTAGTCGAGACTAAACGAATATCAGTCTAGTCGAGACTAAACGAATATCAGTTTAGTCGAGACTAAACGAATATCAGTTTAGTCCTAACGAATACCAGTTTAGTCCAGACTAAACGAATATCAGTTTAGTCCAGACTAAACGAATATCAGTTTAGTCCAGACTAAACGAATATCAGTTTAGTCCAGACTAAACGAATATCAGTTTAGTACAGACTAAACGAATATCAGTTTAGTCCAGATTAAACGAATATCAGTTTAGTCGAGACTAAACGAATATCAGTCTAGTCGAGACTAAACGAACATCAGTTTAGTCGAGACTAAACGAATATCAGTTTAGTCGAGACTAAACGAATATCAGTTTAGTCCAGATTAAACAAATATCAGTTTAGTCGAGACTAAACGAATATCAGTTTAGTCGAGACTAAACGAATATCAGTTTAGTCGAGACTAAACGAACATAAGTTTAGTCGAGACTAAACGAATATAAGTTTAGTCGAGACTAAACGAATATCAGTTTAGTCGAGACTAAACGAATATCAGTTTAGTCGAGACTAAACGAATATCAGTTTAGTCGAGACTAAACGAATATCAGTTTAGTCGAGACTAAACGAATATCAGTTTAGTCGAGACTGATTTGATTGGATGAGAAGAGATTACGGTATACGATTACGTAACATCGACTACGTCATATGATGAGTTTGCGATCGATGAAGAGCATCAGCCAAAGATTCGTCTTCTAACGGAATCT
Organism: Aporrectodea caliginosa; assembly: GCA_020284085.1. Lineage (NCBI taxonomy): Eukaryota > Metazoa > Annelida > Clitellata > Crassiclitellata > Lumbricidae > Aporrectodea > Aporrectodea caliginosa. Next base: position 61,936 of record JACEVL010000330.1, on the reverse strand, counting down.
GAACACGTAGCTCTGGACGACAGTGACGTTGATCGAACACCAACGACGACGGCAGAAGGCAGATAGATAAACAGGGAGACAGAGAGACAGGCAGACAGATAGACAGGGAGACACAGACAGAGAGACAGAGAGATAGACAGACAGGCAGGCAGTAAAGAAGACAGACAAACTGACACGCAGGCAGGGAGAGACAGAGAGGCTGAGAGACAGGCAGATAGACAGGCAGGCAGATATAGAGAGGCAGAGATACAGGTATAGGCAGGCAGGGGAACAGACAGACAAGGCTCAACGTCTTTTAACTGTTTAAGAATTAAATTGACACAGTTCTTTGAATGTTTCTTTCTTTCTTCAAACACAGTTTAATAACAACAACTCAACTCTTGCCTTAAAACAACTGTACTACACTGTATAGTTCAAATTTACTGTCATCAGCAGTTTCTAAGTTTGGCGCGCTAACTGCACGTGTAAAACAATCTACCGTCAGCCAATGTTTAGGCTACTTTAGGCCAAGCGCCCACGAGCCGACAGCGCAACTAAGGCCTAAGACTAAAACGCTTAACAATCGATACACATTATATATATATATCAACCTAAAAGAACACCTGTGCTCATTATATATGCAAAACATTAGTTCACAACTGCCAATAATCAATGAGATCTTCAAACCTTGCGTCTGTGAGTAAGATTGATTAGTTTATGGTAAAATGATAGTTTGATGATTTAAAAAGGCTGTCTATAATTGGTCTGAATAAATCACCTTTTAGCAGGTAACATAGAGGCCTACTGCACAGCTATAGAATCGATCTCAGTATAGCTCTATAGATGCGCAATCCTTGATGCATTTAGTATCTTTAGAAAATACGCCGCGTATAACGCTGGACCGACCTCGCGAATAATATGAGAACACTTTGCCGACCTAGGGCGCAGATGTGTAATGCTGACGTACATTGAATCTATACTCAATAGCCAGTTAAGAAGTCCTGTCTTTTTATGTGTAAGAATAAGGTTACATTTACACAGTTGGAATCTGTTACTCAGTTATAAATTTACGGAATGGATCCAGAGTTTAACGACATCTTATGGCAACAGAGGCCGCTGACGTCGTTAGAAATTATTTTGAACAGTTCTCACCGTTCGTATGGTATATTAGAGGACCCTTTTGTTTCATCATCAGTTTAATGACATCTCATGACGACATCGACCGCTGACGTCATATCAAACAACGTACATTGGCAATTTTGCTAACAGAATGCACATGGTAGCTAATATGATTTTTCTTTGAACTGTTCAGATAGCTAACATATCTGAGTCTTAGTTTCATTAACTACCAACGTATACAAGTATCATTAGTAGGCCTACTTATTTCAAACATGTGTAACAGAAATACAGAAATCATGCTACCCACAATGTGCCACCCTAATTAGACACTCATTTATAACAAATTGTAGTTTGACACACACACACACACACACACGCACACGCACACGCGCACGCGCACGCGCACGCGCACGCGCACGCGCACGCGCACGCGCACGCGCACGCGCACGCGCACGCGCACGCGCACGCGCACGCGCACGCGCACGCGCACGCGCACGCGCACGCGCACGCACGCGCACGCGCACGCGCACGCGCACGCGCACGCGCACGCGCACGCGCACGCGCACGCGCACGCGCACGCGCGCACGCACGCGCACGCACACACACACACACACACACACACACACACGCACGCACGCACACGCACACACACATTATGTATATTTCATAGACAAAGGAAATCATGGAATGATAATTATTTAATTGTACACATCACCGCCAAATGGCTGGCGTCAGGAACTAACAACAACGATTAGTCGTGTGACTCACAAAAAAGGATGCTATCAGATAAGGACCATTTTGCTTTAACTTATATGGAGAAAATCACACACAAAAAGGTGTGTAATTATTCTGAACAGGTCTTACCGTTCGTATGGCGTAAATTTTCTAAAAAAATACCGCGGATCCAGAGTTTAACGACAGCTTATGACAACAATGGTCGTTGTCGTCGACAGAAATTATTTTGGCATATTGCAACTTTTTTTATAACGCAGCTGTTCTATTTTTACTTAAAGAACGCATATTACATCTAAGAGAGATGTTTAATTATTATAAACACAGCTCAGTTCATTAATGCAGCATTATGTTTGTAGGTTGACTGTAGGCTTATGCGATCTTTGTTAAATTAGCGGTATGCAATAAAACACCATTTAAGTTCAGTCCAGTTTAATTAAGCTGAGTTTGTTTTATTTTGGTTGAATAAATTTCAGCACAAATTAATTATTGGCTACCTTTGGAAGCACAGTTGGGATATTTCATCAGACACCGTAATAGTAGTTTATCCTCGTCCGGTCGAGATAAACAAATGGGGAACAAACACACCTTTTTCTTTTTCAGTTGTTATGCTAGAAAAGTCTAATCATTTGTTCATTGTTTTGCAATAGATTCGAATAGAGCTGTAATATTCCAGAACAGTTGTTGTCATAAGCTGTCGTTAAGTTGATGATCCAATTCATTGTTTTGTTTATATTCATCCTGATGTTCAGGGATATGTTTCTGTATAATTGTAGTCAACGGTCTTTGATGTCATAGGACGACGTTTAAACTTTGGAATAAAAATAATTTTTATGTAACTTTTACTCGGAAGAGCTGTAATATGTAAAATAATTTCTGTCTACGGCAGCGGCCATTGTTGTCATAAGCTGTCGTTAAACTCTGTATCCATCCATCCAACTTTCACTCATCGTTTACTCAATCTTTTCACTCAATGATGGCAGCAAGGCATTACAATTTGTATCAAGAATATTTAGTCCCTAAGTCATTGTCTGCTATGAATGAACGCGGCAAAAATATTATTTTTGCTGCTTTAAATGTTTTTATTTAGACTTTAGTTAAATGTGTAACTTTCAGCAATTCTCAAATACTGAGGAGCGATACCACAACTGGTATAATTCCCCAATCTACAAAATATTGGGGTCATGTCACTTCATATCTTAGAGATTAACTTTGAGGCCTGTGCATATATACAGGGCAACATTTGAATGCGTAACATAATTGCATCGTCATTAATCTTCTGCCTTTTGTTACGCTTGATGGAAAACAGAAAACCTCGTCAAGTTTAGGATGCATGTCTGTCGCGCCACCTACCGAATGGCAGAGTTGTTACGTCTATGGCAAATATTATAGATTGTACCGCGACCTGGCGAATAGTATTTCTGTTATAAAGTCGGCGAATTAGTTCGAACATAGCCATCTTTCGCCAGAGAGCTCAAAGGACCACGAAGAAGAGGAAGAGTTAGCCCTGAGGCAGCCATTTTCTTAGCCTAGGTTATATGAGGGCGGGTGGCCAGTCCTCTTCATCGCCGTCTCATCTTCCCACCGACAGTGTACGATCAGTATACTCAGCATAGCTGGGTTGGGTAGGGGTGAAGGAGGAGCAGAAACCGCGAACAAAATTTCTGGGGATATGAACCTCTGACCTCTCGACTGACAGTCCGGCACGTTAGCCACTACACTATCGAGCACCCGTTGCAACGGACCCAGAGATGTTGCTCAACCAGTGGTGTAACGAAGGGGGGGCAGAGGAGACAACCGCCCCGGGCGCAGCACAAGGGGGTGCAATTAGCTTTCTGTGGTACACAGTACTATGACAAGAACGATTAAAAGTCAACAAGAAAATTTAAAAGGGGCGCAGTCATCAACTCTTGCCCCCGGGCGCTGAAACCCTTCGTTACGCCACTGTGCTCAACTCTGTTTAGACATATTACGATTTACGAATAATGGCATATAATGTATCTGATAGATAGTCTGTATGCTGATAACAGATAATTTAGATCCAGGAAACTTTCCGTAGATGGTTAGAAGTGAATTGATCATTTCAGCACTTCTACTTACCAAAGAATATTCTCAGAATGGAGTCTAGAGCTTTATGAAATTTTTACTGATTTCAGCTAGTAGGCATACAAGAACAAGAATGTGGCATGTAGACAATCGGTGCAAGGCTTTTGGTCACTGTTGTAATTTTGTGAACCCCGCCGCTGCCCGTTCTCTGTCGGTGCCAGTCCTAAGCCTTGATAAAGGAGGAGGGTGGCGCTAATAATCTTTGTTGTGACCCATCGTCGTTAAACAGCCACTAGCCATCTTTATGATCTGCTCCTGTTGTAGTTTATTTTTTTAATGTATGTAATGTATACAATGTAATGTATGTTTGCTTGCCAGCTGCATATACAGGCTACTTAGTTACTTACTTACTTCATCGTGTAAAGTAATATTTGTTCAGCGCTTCGTGCACAGCCTAAGCTGTAATTTATTTCAATTGTGCGCCAATTTGCAGCCATTCGATAGATGGCGCAATACGTTCCCATAAAGAGTTACTTGCTGCTTGAAAGAGGCCATAAATATATACAATTTCCGTATACCCCAAACCATATAGAATATGTGGCCAGCAAATTTATGGTGTCCAAGCATTGCAATTATCACGCGCATTTGTACGATTTTCTGAAAGTAACCTATTAGGCGCAGGGCTACCAACCTTCCTCACCTCTCCACCTATATACGTCTAGGGCTCTAGGCCTATTGGGCTGCTCTAGATTACCGACACTTATTACTTTCCCAGAACAGCGTTGCGAAATTGCTAATTAAAAATGTAAAATGACCAGCTCAACTGCTGCCGTACTGAAGTAAGTAAGTATATATTCTTTATTAAACTATTATTATTATATTCGTTTTATTGGTAACAAAAACTGATAGTCACACCGCCATCAGGTACATTGCAATTTAACAAAAGTTATAAATGAATGCTAAGCAAGATTGTACCATATACCATAACAAGAAGCCAATGTTAGAGCGACAATAAGGCAACTAATGAAGTAGGGCCAGTCTCAAGCTTGTCTAACGTGGGAGAGCAACGTTAATCATTCTCGCAATAGCATCTTTAAATAGAATTCACCGATTAAAAAGAAATGTAAGCATTACAAATGTAAGATGAAGTGAGACCGACGGATATGGTTCTGCAACAAAACTCAGGGATGAACTATTAAGGTTGACTCAGTCTTTCATTCGCCAGGTGGCGTTGGTAAAATGAGCAGTAGGACAGATGGGAGCCTTGCATGGCTGCCATACAGTTAAATTTGACTTCTGTAATAACTTGTGATCATCCGTTCATACTATGACTTGTGGTCATACTGCGGAGTGTCAGTTTGAATTAATAAACGAAGATTGTTATTATGAAGTGCGCAGCTACATTAGACACCTTTAAAACGTATTCATCAACTGCTATATAGGGCTGTAGTTAACACGCGTTCATAGACTTTATGTGTGGTCTCAATTCCTCTGTTACTAGTCAGTTCCATGCCACAAGAACGATGATAACTGCTGAAAAATAATTTCTGCCGACATCAACGGCCTTTGTTGGCAATTGTTGCCACAAGATGTCGTTAAACTCTGAATCCTAGATAATCATAATACATTATCCCCGGTTTATACCATATTAGCTACCTCGTTTGTCGCCCTAACTAACATTGCCACTAGCCTAATTCTTCTTTAGTAACTAAATGTTAGAGCAGAGATAATATTTGCTATCTCAACCCATTTAATAACTAACTGTCAGAGCTTAGACAATTTTTCCTAGCTGTTACCTGTAGCAAGTTGCGACCTGTCAGCTTGGTGTTGTGAATAAACGAAATTGAAATTGATTGATCATAATAAGGAAACAGTCTTAAAGAACAAACATGACTTCCCGAGAATAGAAGGATATATCATTGTCAGAAAAGATTGTATGACAGGGGAGGCCTGGACCTAATGTAAAATTAGGACTGAATTTTACAATGCTAAACACGGAACATATACCACATATAGAAATGCAAGGTATAGAAATTTAAACTTCCAGAGACCGCATACACATTGATTATCAATATAATTATATTATATATAGGGCCTAAGCCCATCACACAAAGTTGAAAATGACTTAACCAATGTTGTTAACGGACATAATGTATAGTATGGGGAGGTACCCACACTAATGAAAGGGGAGACCGAATGGAACAAAGTTTTAAACTGAACTCTGCCACCGCCCGTGCTCTGGTAGAGCCAGTCCCAAGCCTGAAGAAAGGAGGAGGGCGACGCTAATCATCTTTGTTATGACAGATGGTCGTACTTAAACAGCAACAGTACTAGTTGACTAAGATTTGAGATTCCCTTGTTTGTTGAGGTACGATCGTCGAAATCAACAAATTGTCGCTAAGAACTGAGAGCAGTATCATAAACGAAGTTCGCAGCCGTATTAGACTAGACACCTTTATTAACTTTACACACGGGGTGACACGGGTTTTAACTATAAAGTGCACGGCACAATTAGACACCTTCAAAACAGACAACTCTTCTGCTATGTATAGTTGACTGTTAAAACCAAACATAAGTTCCGATCCACTTGTAGCTAAAAGCCATAGGTATTTATAAGCTATTTTTAGCTCAACCAATCACGCTTCTGGAAAACCTCACCAATCACAGAATAGATCTTATATGTAGACGTTGCTTACATACAGAGTGAATCAGTAAGTACGTACGTTTAGTCAAGCATGCCGGATATCTTCCTCCTAACTCACCGGATATCGATCAGCTGGTGTGTGATGCTGACGCCAGTCTACTAAAGGCAGTGATAAGGAACGATTTCCATGTGTTACGTTCATTGTTTCCACCAATAATTACTCGTCATTATAATCTGCGACCCATGTGCAAACATATTCATTACATAGGGATGTTGAACGTACACTTGAAGCCAGAGAAGACAAAGGCACTAATGCACAATTCCGCAGACTCTGATAGTGCTGACAGTGACCAATTCTACATTGACACCACTAGCGGGATACAACTCCATCAGGAGTCTGAAGCTGCTGCTCACATAAAGCAACTGTCGAGGCCAACGACAAAGTTTGAAGAAAGGTATAAACAATCGGAGGAGCATCTTCTGGAGACGTCACTGCAAGTTTCCGATCCCTTCATAATCAATAAAGAACCAGAACGCCGGATTCAGGCGCCATGTTAATCTAGAATTTCTTCAAAGAAAGAACCGGTACGGTGTAACATTCGTCAAAAAAGAACCGGAACGCCGTTCCGCTGTGTTCCGGTCCCAAGTCCCAACCGATCCCTGGTTCTGATAACTGTTTTAAATTAACCGATTTCGACGTCAACGGCCTTTTTGCCATCCATTAGATGTCGTTAAAGTCTGGATCCATTCGTCCAGTATTTAGAGTTTTCATATTCCCTGGCCTGTTATAAGTATACGATCGTCGGAGACTCGCCCGTGCTCGGCGTGCTGTCACCAAAACCCCCAAACACCACCACATCACCTCTGTCTTGAAATCACTCCACTGGCTTAAAATTCCTGAACGAATAGAATATAAAGTCCTATCCCTCACCTACAATACACTTCAATCCTCTCAGCCCTCGTATCTCCGTCAGTTGTTCTCGGTCCAACCTCTTCGTTCAACCCGTTCATCTTCCACCCTCACACTGCTCCGCCCTTCCGTCACCTCATCGCTTAAATTTGCAAATCGCTCCATAGCCATAGCTGTCCCGCCTCTTTGGAACAAACTCCCGCCTGTGCTACGACAAATATCCGATCCATCCTATGAACTCACCAAAACCTCACCTCTTGCTATTTCTCCACAGGTCTTCCACTCAAAACTGAAAACACTGCTTTTTTCACAAATTGTATCCCGATTCCTTCTCCTCCCTCACCTCCCTCGCCATTTCAACTCTAAGCATCATCCACCTTAGCCGTCTGACTGTCTGCCTGCCTGACTCTCTGGATTTTGACCTCTGCCTATCGATTCTGTTTTGGTTAAGCGCCTGTGAATAAGCTGGTTCCCGCGACTTCGCTTTTGTGGGCGCTGTAGAAATATCGAGTTTACGATACGATTACGATCTAATTGTCGTTCAGACGTTCACGACCGAAAACAGCATTGCTAGCAAAGTTTTTTTAGCACACGTGTTACAACTTACAAAAACTATAGACACCTTTAAAAGGCGCTGACATCATCTATAAAGACTATTGAATAGATTAGAATCTAATCAGGTTACTATATCACAGTAGATATTATGTTGCATAATACTGCAGTACTGTGTTGCAATGCAGATTGCTGAAATATTCATAAACTACTTCTTATCAACTGTTGATTATTGAATATGTTATGTCAAAATAACAAGAACTGATGTGAGAAAATTTTAAATATTACCTATTGGTAAATGAATTTCTGTTATTACCATATTATTGTTATTCAACTTTGGTTCCTCAATATAAGATATGATTTGGTTTGGTTACTGTATTACAATAGCTACTATGTTGCATAATATTCAGTAATGTGTTATAATAAGGGATCTGTGATTATAATTTTAATGTATTGAAACTATACTTTAAACAATTATAATACATGTATGCTATGTTATTGAATGAACTTTTATTACATGTATAGTATGTTAGATACATGAACAGTTTAAAAGAGTACTTAGTAAATTTTGTATATGGATCAATTGCTGTATAGTTACATAACATTGTTTAATTTGCATGGAATCTTTTGTCAGAATATAGAAATCATAGACAGAATAAGATGAACTACCTTATGTTACAAAAATATTGAATATAGTGAAATTGTAAAGCTCTGTTTGACACATTTGATGGTGTCATACGGATGCTATAAGTTTCTTGTAATCATTGAATTGTATCTTTCCTGTATTGTCGTCAACGGCCTTTGATGTCATAAGACGACGTTAAACGTTGGATTAAATAAAAAAAGAATCTAATCAAATTATAATGGTATAGATTCCAAGCCATGTAGATATAAGAGGTAATGAAAAAGCAGATAAATTAGCAAAGGAAGCACTTAGTTTAGATAATATTAATTCTACAAGTTACTTAGAAATACAAGAGATGAATACTTTTATTAAAGACTATAATATAATGGCAATTAGAATATAACATTGAAAATAAAGGGAAATTCTATAAAACCATATGCCCACTTGTTTCTACAAATATAAAATTTTCTGATCCATATAGACATAAAGAAGTACACATTAGTAGATTGAGGCTTGGTGTTGCCATTACTAAAAAAAACTATTTCAAATGAGAAAACACCCTACTGGGTTCTGTGATACATGAGAGGTAACGGAAAGTATAAAACATATCTTATTGGAATGTAAAAAGGAAAATATTATTAGAGCTGAAATAGCCAAAAACAGAGCTGAAATAGCCACACAAAAAAAGGATAAGGAAAAAAAGGAAAAGAGATTTTTTAAAAGGAGAGAATTACAATAATAATAATAGTGTTTTCGTTTATTCAAACAATCCGGTTGACAAACCGCACGCAACCGGTTACAGTGTACAATTATGCAATTGAAACAACTC
>JACEVL010000330.1:40000-50000 GCA_020284085.1 Aporrectodea caliginosa | reverse complement strand
GGTGGAGTGCCAGGCTCTGCAGTCGCCGTTGTCCATGGAGGCTGGTGGTGGTAGCGGTGGTGGTGATGGTGGTGGTGGTGGTGTAGTCTTTGATCGCTACCGTTGATGGATATAGCGCGATTCCTGTTCGTCTTTTGCTACGTCTGCGAGAGATGATGATGATGCTGCTGCTGCTGCTAGGAACAGGTGCTACCGATCAAAGACCAACGGAATTTTTATGAGGACGAACGCGCTCAGGTAAGGACATCGCTGACACGGAAGGACGGAAGGAGGGAGGTAGGGAGGCAGGGAGGCAGGAAATTGCCAGGAATGGGGTTGGGAGGGACGGATTGATGGGAGGCAGGCAGGAATGTCAGAGGGAGGGAGGGAGGGAGGAGAGGGAGGGATGGAGGGAGGAGGGAGGGGAGGGATAATGGTGTGGGGGAATGAGGGATGGACGGGCGGACGGAGGAATTGGGTGAGGAGGGATGAAGGGCAGGAGGAATGGAGTAGGGAAGGACGGAAGAACGGATGGAGGGTAGCAGGAATTGGGTAGGAAGGGACAGACAGAGGGAGGGGAGTCAGGAATTGGGTGGGGAGGGACGGACTGAAGGAAGGAGGGAGGGAGGAATGTGGTGGGGGGACGGACGGACGGACAAAGGGTGGCGAGGGATGGAGGGGCAAATGGGGAGGGGAGGGACTAAAGAACGGATGGAGGCAGGGAGATGGCCTAGTCTGAGCTGCTGACTGCTATAGCGCCCTTATCATAATATGCTCAAGGCATCATTGGACGATGGGTGTGTCACATGGAACGGCAGTCAACACTAAATCATGATGATAATCACATATCGTGAACCTGTGAGACGGAGGGAGGAAAGAAGGCATAATAATGCTTAATCACAATCACATTATGATTATGACTGTGAATGCGATTATGATCGTGATCATGATGTGAATAATCAGCCATGAATCATAATCACGAATCACGACCATGAATCATAATCCGAATCATGATCGTGAATCATAATAATAATAATCACAAATCATATGCCGTAATACGGACGAGGAATGTAGGTAACATATTCTTCCACGAGAACCCTCTACCCTTCCCTGAGGCTCCCTCAGAGCCTTCTACCCTTTTGCCCTCTAAAGAACTCATCGATTCTCCTTTGTCATTTCTCCAGAGCCACCGTGGCGTTTGGGCCGAGTCGTATACGTCAGGTAATTTCGTTTCATAAATCATTGTAGAAATTATGATTATTATTCGTCCGAATTCAATTAGGTTCGTCCGTTGAGACAGAATGTACAATCGATGATTGATTGAGAGGCAGATGAAGAGAACCGCCTCTCTGCCTCTGTACCTTGAAATCCATCAACATCCAACCTTATGACTGATGCTGCTGTGAAACGACAGGCACGATCACATTGCTAGTATTAATAAATCGTTATCTCTTGATTTATACAGCGGTTCAAGTTGGGTATTATTCATGTTATTCATATTCACATTCATTTCATATTCATATTTATATTTTTATCATCATCATCATCATCATCGTCGTCGTCGTCGTCGTCGTCGTCGTCGTCATCGTTAGCATTATAATTATTATTATTATTATTATTATTATTATTATTATTATTATTATTATTATTATTATTATTATTATTATTATTATTATTATTATTATTATTATTATTATTTTCATTGTATTGCATTTATTGAGCAATCGATGGCGCTGAGCAATTGTGAGTGAAAGAATTGCTCAAGGTCCCCCACACAAGAGATCCTGAGTGGCCGAGTGGGTTGGTAGCCCGCTCACCACGCCGGCGCCCCGGGTTCGCTTCCCGGTCGGTCGGTTTATCAGAGATTAATTTCTCGGATCTTTACTGCGGGTGGCTCGGTCGCAATATAAACGTGGAGTACAATACAATACAACACAACACAATATACTGGGGCGCGGTGGTATAGGGGTATGTTCGGTGCCTTGCATCTGGAGGGTTGCGGGTTCGAATCCACCTCAAAAACGCCGCGTAGGGACCCTGCATGGGCAAGTCCTTCACTCGCAATTGCTCATGCGCTTCGGCGTGAAACTCCGATTCAGCGTCCGCCCAGTAGTCGGGAGTGCCTCTGAATGGGAAATCTGGTAGGGGCGCTATAACAAGTGTTCAAATACAATACAATACAATACAGTAACCGTTAAAAGGCGAGTGCTCTAATCAATCGTATACACTACAGCGTACCACATCCTATAATTATGAGTGCCCTTTCCAACAAAATGTCTAATAGAGTTAGAGCTTTAATAATCGGCGTGATGTTTGGAAGGTTTTTGATATTATTCGCCCCTCGTGGCCCATCCTTATATAGCAGTCGTTGACACCGCTTTAAAGGTGTCTAAGGCGAGCACTCTAACCAATCGTATACTCTGTCCCACTGCGCATTTAATAATTATTACACATGTGCACCGATTTCAGCATCTTTTTAAACAAAATTGTATAGAGCTCTTATTGATAATATTGCTGTTGTTTGTAATCCAAGGATATCAAAGACGAATAGATTCAACGATAAATTGATCGTATATTATGGTGCATCCTTATATAGCATTGGTCGACACCGTTTAAAAGGTGTCTAAGCTCAAGCCAATCGGTAATACCGTGTCCCACTAAACGTGCTCAGTTGATATAGAATCGATAGACTCCCGAACCAAGGTCAGGGAAGTACACAATAAAACGGTTACGGTAAATGGTGCTTAAATTTGGAGCTACTTGAGAGGTGAGGGGGAAGAGGAGGAAACAGGACAGGCCTCGTGGAAGTTTCTAGTTATGAAAGGAAACTTGTGCTTATAATGAACCACAAATCATCATTCTATGATCAACCACAAAGCCATTATCACCGTAAGAAACCCCCAAATCATCACCTCCATAATCATACCATGATCAACCCCAAAGTCATCACCCCATAATCATCGTCATGACCTTATGATTATCCAAAAATACTATCATCTGCATAATCAACCCGAGAATCATCGTCCGATAACCACAAATAATCCCATAAGAACCACCCAAATCATTATCTTATAATAGACCCCAAAATCATCATTTTCACAATCATCACCCAAAATCATAATCTGCAAAATACAACTGTATTAATACGATACAATACAATACTATACTATACAGCACATCTGTATTTGATATTGCCCTCCGACAAAAGTTCAGAAGTGCACACGACCATACAGCAGAACATTTAAGGCCCAAAGCAATTGTGAGTGAAAAACTTGCTCAAGGTTTCCACACAGAAACTGTCTCGGGTGAGGCTCGAACCCATAGTCTCCGTGGTAAAGGTCGAGCGCTCTAACCAGTCGGCCACCGTGTCCCCTAACATGCTTATAGGTAAGTTAAGTTGGACGTGAATTTGCTCTTTCTGCCACAGAATATTGTTAAACACATGATATTAACTACAAAGTGCACAACTATATTCGACTTAGACACCTTTAAAATGCTTTTCAATTCTGTTATTTATATTTCACGTACGCTCAATCGCATGATCAAAGAAGCGCGTGGGTTAATCAATTGTACGAACTAGAAAACAAATCAACAGAAGAAAGAAAATTACTTACATGTTCATTCATTCATTACAAAGATTTATATAGCGCCCCTTCAAGGTTACTACTCAGGAGCGCTCCCGACCCCAGCACGGCTGAAAAGGATAGTTTTGAGGCAAGAATAGAAAGATTCAGAGTGGATTCTGGGATGCAATCGCAGTGCCAAAGGGAGCCCATTCCAGAGGGAGGGGCCAACCACTGAGAAGGCACGATTCTGCTTAGTAGCTGTGCGGGCAAAAGGGACCATGAGCACGCCCCGCTTTTTGCATGTGGAAGACAAAAATGAAAATTAAGAATTATCACGCGTATACGGTATCCAAAATAATCGTTATCAGAGTAAAATACTAGAGCAACATAAGGACATCCTGAGTGGCCGAGTGGGTTGGTGCCCGCTCGCCGCGCCGGTGCCCCGGGTTCGCTTCCCGGTCGGGTCGGTTTATCAGAGATTAATTTCTCGGATCTTTACTGCGGGTGGCTCGGTCGCATTATAAACGTGGAGTACAATACAACACACAACACAACACAATATACTGGGGCGCGGTGGTTTGGGGTATGTTCGGTGCCTTGCAGCTGGAGGGTTGCGGGTTCGAATCCACCTCAAAGCCGTCGCGTAGGGACCCTGGGCAAGTCCTTCACTCGCAATTGCTCATGCGCTTCGGCGTGAAACTCCGACTACAGCAGTAGTCGGGAGCGCCTCTGAATGGGAAATCTGGTAGAGGCGCTATAACAAGTGTTCAAATACAATACAATACAATACAATACATCGCCATCTCGATGGCGAACATATGAACAAAGGAGTATCCTCCAAGAAAAGAGAACTTCAAAAATAAAAGCTATGAATAATATACTATGCATATACTTTCAAATTGTCATCGACGGCGTTTGATGTCATATGACATTGGAATAAAAAATCGTACGATCCGAGACTGAAGGTGAAACTGCCTGGGGGTAAAGTTGACGTCAACGACCTGGCTACCACCAGATGTCGTTATAAACGCTGAATATGAACTGCACAACGCTGAACTACATTCGACACCTTTTAAAAGCCTTTTCATTCTGCTATTTATATCTCACGCGTTCAATCGTGAGGTCAGCCAGAAAAAACTTGATTAGCCTACGGTCGACGTCAACGGTACGATAGTCTAGTGTCGTTATAAAACTAGATATTAATGCACAGCGTTGAAGTATTTTCGACACCTGTTAAACGCGTTTGGTTTTTGCTATTTATAATTCATGCTAAAAAATCGTTGAAAGTGTTGTTTACATTGATAGTTTGATGGTAATTTAGATAGATCAATGTGATATTCTCTAAAATATTGTTAATAAGATTGACGAGAAAACAGTATATAATGATTTATATGAATAAGAGATCGACAACAATCACCTGTCAAATCACAGCATCCTACCAGAAATGGAATCCAAGCCAAGAAGAGAGAAAGCAAACTGATGATAGACAGTATACGAAAATGAACTTAATCCGTCAGAAACTTTAAATACGTCAACATCCTATCAGAAACGGAATCAAAGACGATAAAAGAGAAAGAAAACTTATGAGAACATTACAATAAAATGAACTGAAATACATCAAAAACTTAAAGACTTCAACAGCCTTGTAGCTATAGGATGTCGTTAAATATTGGATTAATAAAAAATAATTGTATCTCTCCTGTATTTTCATCAACGGCCTTTGATGTCATATTAAGACGATGTTAAACGTTGGAATAAATAAATAAGTAAGTGATTCATATGAGCTGTAATATGCCAAAAATAATCTTTGTCGGCGGCGACGGCCTATGTTGTCATAAACTGCCGTTAAACTGTGGATCCATCCGTAAGTGATTTACAATGTTATATAAAATACTGTTGGATGAAATGTTTAATTAAGATATCACTAATTTTGATGTAAATAAATGTAAATCCTGTAAATAACTATGTAATTATATTGAAAAAGAGCCGGAATGGCCAAAAAGAGCCGAAAAGGCCAAAAAAGAGCCAGAAAGGCCAAAAAGAGCTATAAAAGCCACAAAAAACAACAAAACAACAAAAAAACAGAAAAAGAAAAAGAAGAAAACAGAAAAAAGAAAAGAAAAGGAAAAAAGAGAGAAAAGAATGACAATAAAAGAGCCAATGGGCCAAACATTAAGGAAATACATAAGAAATAAAAAACAGCCCGCAAAAACAAAGTTTTTTACTATCCATCTAGTATCCTATAATGCGTCTTATGAAGCAGTTACCTCTACAAATATATAGTCCGCGTTCATTTTACGTCATAGCGTGCGTTTAATCAGGCAGCGCTCCCGTTTTTGTTGCGGCCAATGGCAACGCTGCGTATCGGAAAAGTTGAGTCCCCGATTCGAAAAGTTGAGTCCCCGATTCTATAAGCTAGCCTTTTTGGGGAGCTGAAATTTTTATAGAATGAAGTGTCTGCGAGGGCGAGTCTATCTGCCAAGTTTCAGGACGATTGAATGATTGTAAGTGATCGAATGAGTCGTCGCAAGATTTGACTTTTTAGCCTGTGGCTCAAACAAACATACATTCAAGATTTCCGTAAGTTAAAGTAGATGGATAATAAAAAAGACGTCAACGACCATTGTTGTCATAAGATGTCGTTAAACTCTGGTAAAGAAGAAGAAGTAAGTGAGTAAAATGTTTGGATTAATAATAAAGTAAGAGATAATTCAACATAATTGAAAGCAATTGAAAAAAAACCTGTTATGGCCATGAAAAGAACCTTTATTAGGCCTAATGGTCAAAAAAGAGACTGACAAAAAGAATCTGCATAAGGTCAAAAAAGAGCCTTTCGGTCAAAAAGAAAGAAGAAAAGACCCGAATGGCCAAATGAATAATAATACCCATGTGTTATATATATATATATATATATATATATATATATATATATATATATATGTTAAGTAATGATCATAATAATTTATATGAATAAGAGATCGACAACAACCACCTGTCAAATTCACCGTCGCGACATCCTTTCAGAAACAGAATCCAAGGCAAGAAAAGAGAAAGAAAACTGATGAAAACATTACAAGAAAATGAACTGAAATACGTCAAAAACTTTAGAGATGTCAACAGCCTTTGTAGCTCTAAGATGTCGTTAAACATTGGATTAATAATATTAATAATCGTAAGTGATGCTAGCAATAACTATTTTAGGGTGAGGTCGACATGAACAGTCGATGTGAAATATGCCAAAACTAATCTTTGTCGGCGGAAACGGCCTCTGTTGTCATAAGCTGCCGTTAAACTGTGCATCCATCACCAACAGTCGATGTCGTTATAAACGTTGGATATTAATTGAAAAGCGCATAATATTCGACACCTTTTAAACGTGTTTCAGTTCTACTATTTATACCTCAATTGAGTTCAATCGTTCAATCGTTTTACTTGATATAGGTTGTATACAAAGTGAGGTTTATAGGCTTATAAGTCTTATTTATAAAGGAAAAGTTGTGTAAATGTTATCATTTGTAAGCTCTTGCAAGAGTTTCATTTATGTATAAAATCAGTTAATTAATGTACATTATGGTATAGGTTAGGAAGTCTTGTTTTATTTTTTAATGTGTGTTAATCTTTCTATAATATTTTTTTTTAAAATTTTCTCATTGATTATATGTGTCAAGAATCTCATGCTCCAGTTGATAACATTATAAATTGTCCTCAAAGATTTAAACATTTAGACAAAGGAGATTATGAATCTCATTTCAGAACGAAGTTGTCAAATATGCTAAAATCTGTAATAAAAATCGATTTTACTTTTACACTTATGTGTCAAAACTGATGCTAAGTGTTTGTTTGATAGCATTAGATGTCATAATCATAATTAATATGATATGATGTTTCTTATGAACTTTGGTCTATGGTTATGCTCGTTTGTAGACTCTTGTTGAATGTGCTATTATATACATACTGTGGATGTATTAGATTCCTGTTCTAACTATTTGCATATATTATGATAATATTGTGTGATTGAAATTATTAAATACTTCCGTAAAATGTACCAAAAATTACAAACTTCATGTCTTACTTGCATGTGTGACAAATATCAATCAAGCTGTATTAAGAACATTAAATGTAATAAATTGAGAATTTCGGGTGAAGTTTCGGTTATCTTTTATTGTCAACACGGTAGCATAATAAATGATAAAGAATTGTCATATTCACTGTTGAATATATTTCATTAATAATGCTTGATTTTACTGATTGATGACTTCTTAAAAATCCAAAAGTGAACTTCATGTTAAACATGTCTTTCGTGTCTTCTAAATTTGTAAAATAAATGTTATTGAAATAAATAGATTAAGAAGTAAATGTGCATTAGTAATGGTGATCAAGAATTAATTTTAAGAAACCTTTCTTGTATACGACAATTGCTAATAAATATTGTTGAATTTGCATCAGATACCAAATTGCATGTATCAAACTGTATATTTATGAATTGTATTTTTATTTTTGTATTATTTTATGTCGTTAAACAATGAACACTAATGACATTTTTAAGGTTATGTTTGGACAGTCTTAAATGGTGTCTTTTGGACGCTATGAATTCATTTCACTGCACTGTATATGTTTTAAATTGTCGTCAACGGCCTTTGATGTCATATGACGACGTTAAACCTTGGAGAAATAAATAAATAATCGTTCAATCGTATACGGATGCCATCGTTGCATAGACTTAGAGAAACTGTAGAGATTTTTATGATAAAGTTGTTTGGGCCAGTGCCCGAACCTTGAACAAATAGGCTACTTGAATATTAATGTCAACAGCAGGGGCGGCGCCAGTATGGGCTAGGGTGGGCTGAAGCCCCCTATCGGCGGCTCAACCCCCACAAACAAAAGTGGGAAATCACTGCCAATGCCAGAGATGAGGGGAGAAAGGGAAGGAATTGGGGTTTTAGCCCCCCTCCCCCAACCTGAAATCCTGGCACCGCTACTGGTCAACAGGGGATATGTCTCGGTTGAATTCGGTAGCATGGCTCCGGTCTTCTAGCAAGGCAATAATGCAATTGTAGTTACAATCTGGTATGGGCATCTCCGTTAGTTGCTCCGTTAGGTACAATTTTCGGACCGTGTCGAAAGCTTTAGCAAAGTCAAAAGCAATGAGGTGGACGTATGCTGATTAGCTCCCAGTTATTCCGTGCGGTTGGAGGTCAGTGCAACAAGGTACAAATGTTATAATACTGCTAAGAAGTAGAACTGCATGTGTTACGGCTGAGTACACATTTCAAAGTTACGAAGTCTTAAACATTTCATACTTAGGCTCTTGCAAAGGCAAATTACTGTAAGCACTGAAGATTTGGGGTCAATGTTATCAACTCTTTACTTTCCTATAAAATCTTACACAGCAGAAATCATGCATTTAGCTTCTTTGGCACAAGGCTGCATTTTACTTCCTACTCATAATTCGACGTAATAGAGGGTCTCAATACGTCAGCTAACTGATCACTACGCGGTCAACATTCTGCTAAGAAAAGCAATGTATTTATTGAGGGTCGTCCATTAATTATGTCAACAAAATGGGGGGGTTTGGAAAAGTTTGACAGTTGTTGACAAGGGAGGGGGTTCGGTACAAGTTGACGTCAACAAATTTTTCCAATGAATCAACAGAGGCCCTTCAAAATGGTAGCTTAAACAGTAAGTAATGCTAAAAATGTATAAATGATTAATGTTTATTACTACCAAAAAGCTGGTAATAAACTAAACTCATATATTTTGAAATTCGAGATTGCATTTCTTAGTGTAAAAAAATCTTTAAAATTGATTCTACATGTATTGAGCCATTGTATTTATTTTTTGTAGTGGGGGGTTTCTGGGATTGTTGACATAATTTTTGAAGGGGTCCAGTTCAATGTTTGACAGTTGTTGACAAAGGGGGAGGGGGTCAAAACTGCCTAAAATTTGTTGACATAATTAATGGACGACCCTGATGTAAAATAGCAACAATGACTTCGATGTTTAAAACTAGAAACCCGTAAAACAGAAAGTATACATGTAAACAGATTACACAAATCCACACTACACAAAAGTGAAACAAACATCATCAGCCTAAATACGCAGAAAGAATGCAGTACTAATCATACTGCGGCAAGCTTAGAGAATCCAGGGCTGCAGAATTATACGGTAGGCCTATCTTTGGGCATGCTGCACGGACGCTGGACGGTACTAAGTTTTTTAATGACGACACTAACCCTAACCCTGACCCTAACCTACCCTAATGACGCTTTACCTGATCCTAACCGACACTCACGACGCCAGTAAACATACGCACTATATCCTTCAGCCCCCGACACTATAAGTTTGCCCATACTGCAACGAACACTATAGCGCATACTTTCTGCAGCATGTATAGGCCTACAGTGTAAGTACTCTTTCTGCTATTTAAAATTCACTCTTGTTCAATCGTAAGACTT
>JACEVL010000330.1:20000-35000 GCA_020284085.1 Aporrectodea caliginosa | reverse complement strand
ACGTCGAGCATGTATCCAGAGATATGGCCATATTTTGGTATGCGGCCAATAAGGCGGGCAGCAGAACGCAGGATATAGCATTCGTCGACACCGTTTTAAAGGTGTCCAAGGCGAGCACTCTAAAGAGTCTAACCAATCGTATACTACGTCCCACTGCGCATTTATTATTACACACCGATTTTAGCATCTGTTTAAACAAAATTGTATAAGAGAGTAACAGCTCTTATTATGGCTGTTGTATTCCAAGGATATCAAAGACGGACAAATTCAATAACTGATAGATCTTATTATTAATCCAATATTTAACGACATCCTATAGCTACAAAGGCTGTTGACGTCTTTAAAGTTGTTGATGTATTTCCGTTCATTTTCTTGTAATGTTCTCACAAATGTTCTTTCTCCTTTCTCGTCTTTGATTCCGTTTTTGATAAGATGCTGACGTATTTAAAGTTTCTGACGATTTAAGTTCATTTTCATATAATTTCTATCAACAGTTTTCTTTTTCTTTTCTTGGCTTTGATTCCGTTTCTGATAAGATGTAGACGTATTTAAAGTTTCTGACGGATTAAGTTCATTTCCGTATAATGTTAATAACTGTTTTCTCCTCAATCTTATTAACAATATTAACAATATTTGATAGATACATATTATTTGATTTGATACATATTAAAGTATTGTATCTCCGTTATGTTTGGCCCATTGGCTCTTTTTATTGTAATTCTTTTTTAACATCTTTTTCCTTTTTTTTTTTTTCCTTTTTCTCCTTTTGTTTCTTTTTTTGGTGGCTATTTCAGCTCTTTTTTGGCTATATCAGCTCTTTTTTTGGCTATATCAGCTCTTTTTTTGGCTATTTTAGCTCTTTTCAAATATGTTTACAAAGTTATTAACAGTACTTCTTTAAGTTTTCTAAAATAACATGTAATGCTATTTGCAAACAGAAATTCAGCACAGATGTGTAATATATATACATGTATTATATACACATTTTATTTTAACATACATCTATTTACAAGAATGCATGTTAACAATTATTTACATGACAGAATACTTAATTAAACATTTCATTAAACATTTTCCTATGAAACAATGTAATATCATTAGAAAATGCAATGAAATAATGAAATGACCATTAACATTAACATTAACAGTTACTAATAGGTCGTCTAAAGTGGAGGAATATTATAGCATTGGTCGACACCGTTTCAAAGGTGTCTAAGGCGAGCGCTCAAACCAATCTGTTACCGTGTCCCACTACATATGACTGCAGTCAGTGTTTAATCTAGTCCCCTTGCTGTCGGGGGGGAATTTAGGGTTCTGGGGGGTATCCAGCTTATTATAAAGTTGACGACCGGGGGGCAGGGGTAGTGACGACTGTTACCAAGAACAAGAGTTCAAAAATTTTCCTAAAATTTTCGAGAGGGGGGTAGTAACGAGAGTTTTCAAAGAATTTTCGACGGGGTAGTAACGAGAGTTTTCTAACGATTTTCAAGGGGTAGCAACAACAATTTTCCAACAATATTCGAGGGGGGGTAGTAACAAGACTTTTCCAAGAAGAATTTTCGAGGGGGGGTAGTATCAAGAGTTTTCCAAGACAATATTCTACAAAATTACATGTCTTTAATTTTTCTTCAGACAAAAATTTCATCTCTTTAATTTTTCTGGGGGAACTCGATCCTGGGGGAACTTTACCCCCAGAGACGTCTAGATTAAACACTGGTGCTCAGTTCATATAGAATCGATAGACTAGCCAAACCAGGTCGAGGTCGAAGGGTCAGGGAAGTACACCATAAAACGGTTACGGTAAATGGTGCTTAAATTTGGAGCTACTTGAGAGGTGAGTGGATTAGGAGGAAACAAGAATGAAAAGGCCTCGTGGAAGTTTCTAGTTATGAAAGGAAACTTGTGCTTATAATGAACCCAAATCATCATTCTATGATCAATCGCAAAGCCATTATCACCGTAAGAGACCCCCAAATCATCACCTCCATAAGCATCATACCATGATCAACCCCAAAGTCATCACCCCATAATCATCGTCATCACCTTGTGATTATCCAAAAATATAATCATCCGCATGCATAATCAACCCGAGAATCATCGTCCGATAACCACAAATAATCCCGTAAGCAACACCCAAATCATTATCTTATAATAAACCCCAAAATCATCATCTTCACAATCATCACCCAAAATCATAATCTGCAAAATACAACTGCATTAATACGATAAAATACAATACAATACAATACAATACTATACAGCACATCTGTAGTTGATATTGCCCTCCGTCAAAAGTTCAGAAGTGCACACGACCATACAGCAGAACATTTAAGGCCCAAAGCAATTGTGAGTGAAAAACTTGCTCAAGGTTTCCACACAGAAACTGTCTCGGGCGAGGCTCGAACCCATAGTCTCCGTGGTAAAGGTCGAGCGCTCTAACCAGTCGGCCACCGTGTCCCCTAACATGCTCATAGGTAAGTTAAGTTGGACGTGAATTTGCTCTTTCGGCCACAGAATATTGTTAAACACATGATATTAACTACAAAGTGCACAACAGTACTATATTCGACTTCGACACCTTTAAAATGCTTTTTAATTCTGTTATTTATAATTCACGTACGCTCAATCGCATGATCAAAGAAGCGCGTGGGTTAATCAATTGTACGAACTAGAAAACAAATCAACTGAAGAAAGAAAATTACTTACATGTGGAAGACAAAAATGAAAATTAAGAATTATCACGCGTAGGCCTATACGGTATCCAAAATAATCTTTATCACAGTAAAATACTAGAGCAACATAAGGACATCGCCATCTCGATGGCGAGCATATGAACAAAGGAGTATTCTCCAAGAAAAGTGAACTTTAAAGTACTATATATAAAATACAATACATATAATTTATATACTTTCAAACTGTCCTCAACGGCCTTTGATGTCATATGACAGCGTTAAGGAATAAAAAATTGTACTATCGGCGACTGGAGGTTCAATAGCCTGGGCTCTTGGGAGTCAGGTTATATGATGTGGTCCGGTCCACCACTGTCAACCGAATGCTTTATTGTTCCCAAGTGTGGTGGGGCTTTGCCAGCAAACAGGAACGTGACTCTCTAAGTGCTGTGGTCCGCAAGCTGGTACGCTTTGGCTTCCTACCAAAATCTTTCCCCACTTTTGAGGAACTCTGTAAAAAGCCGACCATGACCTTTTTGGAAATATCTTAAATAATCCCGGTAATATCCTTCATTACCTACAACCCCCTGTCCTATATACGGGTCATGATTTGCGCCCACGCTCACATAACCGTGTTCTTTCTAGATTTGATTCCCTCACCAGGCGTGGTTTCCTGGCTAGGATGTTGTACA
Source organism: Aporrectodea caliginosa (assembly GCA_020284085.1). NCBI lineage: Eukaryota > Metazoa > Annelida > Clitellata > Crassiclitellata > Lumbricidae > Aporrectodea > Aporrectodea caliginosa. Next base: position 31,639 of record JACEVL010000330.1, on the reverse strand, counting down.
GCTAAGCCATATAGTGTTTTTTTAGTTTACTATTTACTAACTTTTTCGCTACTATTTGATAACTTTGTATAACTTTGTATGTACAGCGCCGTGCGTTTGCCAGCGTTTAATAAAGAACACACTTACTTACTTACTTTACTTTTAAGGTAAAGTCGCAATCAACGACCTGTACTGGCTACCACCAGATGTCGTTGTAAACGCTGGATATTACTGCACAGCGCTGAACTATATTCGACACCTTTTAAACGCGTTTCCATACTGCTATTTATATCTCACGCGTTCAATCGTGCGGTCAGCCAGAAAAAACTTAGCCTACGGTCGACGTCAACGGTACGATGGTCTAGTGTCGTTATAAAACTAGATATTAATGCACAGCGCTGAACTGTTTTTGACACCTTTTAAACGCGTTTCTTTTTTGCTATTTATAATTCATGCTAAAAATTCGTTGAAAGTGTTTTTAAAATTTGGAATAATTAGATTCAGCTTATCTTACGTATTATTGGGAATGCTAAGGAAATTTTTGCTGTATTTGTTGCAGAATATTGTTTAATTTGCGTTAAAAAATTTAATTGCAATATGATTAGTGATGTCGTCATACTCTACTTTGGCATCCTTCAATGGTGTCTTTCGGACACTACAACTTTTTCGTTTTCATTGTATGGTACACGTTGTGAATTGACGTCAGCCTCCTTCGATGTCATAAGACGTCGTTAAACTTTGGAATAATAATAATTGATTAAAAATCCTTGGCACCAAAGATCGACAAGAGTCTTAATGATGGCTAGAAAAGAACCTAACAGTCACCGACAAGAGCCTAAATGGCCATAGAGAAAATCCGTAATGGCCACTGGAGAAGAGCCCTTAATTGCCACCGGAAAAGCCTTAATGGTAATTGAAAACAGCCTTAATGAAAAGAACCGTGAACGGTCAAATTATTTATGTACTTAACCTCTAAACTGGAAGAAACTAAATTGAAATCAAGAAGAAGAACGAACGACCTGAATTCAAGAAGATGCATGTACTGGTATAGGCTATAATGCCCTAATTCCTCTTTGTTAAAGACGTCAACGGTCGTAGAAACCATAGGATGTCGTTATTAAACATTTGGAATAAATAAATCGTAGCTTTGGTCATTAGAAACCATGCCCCAGGGTGAGGTCGACATGAACGGTAATGGCAGCCACAAAATGTTATAAACACCGGATATCATTGCATAGCGCTTAACTATATTCGACACCTTTTAAATGCGTTTCCGTTCTGCTATTTATACACTTACGATCAATCGTAATTGTATCTCTCCTGTATTGTCATCAACGGCCTTTGATGTCATATGACGGCGTTAAACGTTGGAATAAATAAATAAGTAAGTGATTCATATGAGCTGTAATATGCCAAAAATAATCTTTGTCGGCGGCAACGGCCTATGTTGTCATAAGCTGCCGTTAAACTGTGGAGCCATCCGTAAGTGATTTACAATAGGGTGGTGTGAAAAAAGCGAAAATGAGAATTCCGAAAAGTAATAGCAACCAAAAGTTGCATAATGGCATGGGGTCAAAAAATGTCGAAAAAGTTTTTAAACATTTTAATGTCTTCTGCTGCCCCCAGAGGGCCAAAGTTACGAAAAACAGCGTTTTTTCGAGAAAATTTCAGGTTTTCTTTCACAATATTCTAATTGAAAATTAATTAACTGCCATTCAATATACCGTTGGAAAGACCTCTTAAAATGAATAAAATGATTTATTAATTTTCAGAATATGCCCATATTTGTAGAAGTTATTAGCATTTGACCATTTCCCATGGTTCGCGATATGTCGCTAAGTCTGAAAACGGTTAAACACTGATAACATTTTTATCCTTCGAGATATTTCGACCCATAGTATATCATTCGATTCAGCTCTGAACCATCTTTCTAATGGTACATTGTGATGTGGGATTGTTTAACAGTACACGTTTGTTTTAAGTTTTTTACAGTTTTAGTATAGTTTTGTTTGCAATCTTTCATTGATTCTGTTGTCATTTCAGCTGAATTTGTTTTCAGCAATTTGCCCGATGAATTGAGCGCTAAGAACGTTCCATTTGGATCGTGAATAATTGCGAAATGTCGAAGCATAAAAGCTACAAAGCCTACTCGTTCTAAAACATAGTTTTCGATGTTCGAACCACAGACAGGAACTACGGCAGACTGTTATACCCCCATGTGAGAAATGTGTCTCTATTGAACTGGTCCACCACCTTGATCTTCACTACCTAATGCCTTCTCTTCAGTCTGAATTTATGAAATTCCACTCGACGGAATCTCTTATGGTGTCTTCTAGTAGATATATTTCATGATGTGGACCGTAGCCACACATAATTCTGCTCTCCCTCTATGACATCAGTTCCGCTTTTGACACTGTTGATCACACCATCCTCCTAAACCTGCTGTCTAGGTTGTTCGGGATTGTTGACTCTGCTAGTCTGCTCTTCTTTGGTTCCATTCATTCCTTACCTTCATGGCCCTGCCGTCACAGCCGCTGCTCTGGTTGAACGTATTCTAGAGGCTTCAGCTGTTATTGATTGATGGTTGTCCGCTAATCGCCCTTGTCTAAACCAAGACAAGACCCAGTATACATTTGGCTCGGTAGTCATGCCCAGCTTGCCAGGATTGACGCCGAGTCCCTACGCCTTAGGTTTTCCAATGTGCCCTTTTCCCCTCTTTGCGTGATCTTTGATTCATTCTTGATCCTGTTATCTCTCCGTCTGATCATATCAATGTTGTCTCCTGCTCATGTTTCCAACTAAGCGCCACTTAAAATCAGATACACTCACAACCCAGGAAGTATCTTCACTGACAAAAAGAGAGGTTTCATGTGTTTGAGGAACAAGTCTGAGCAAAGAGAAAGGAAATAAGTCCAATGGTACGTAGGCAGTCGGTTCCAGCTGGAGCGAAATTCCTATAGACTGGGCCACAGAGGTACGCATTCCAGGGACATCCAAGTGGCCACAGGCCGAAGTCCGAAGGAAGCAAAGGCTAGCCTATGGAAAGCATAAACTAAAGTACAATAGACCTTGAGATAGTGACAGAGAGAGGACAGGATCGAGAATGAATTAAAGATCACGCGTCATTTGCTTATTGGTGGAAAAAGACAAAGAGTGGACCATGAACCCCAGCTAGATCCGAGGTATGCAAGATAAACAGAAGGGGGACAAGGACAGAGCCCTGAGGTTAGCCATAAGAGAAGCTGAAAAAGGGAAAGTGGGCAGGACCGAAAACTACAGAAACAGAGCGATCCGTGAGGAACGAATGGAACCAAAGAAGAGCAGAGTCAACAATCCCAAACGACTTAGACAGCCGTTCTAAAAGGATGGTGTAATCAACAGTGTCAAAAGCGGAACTGATGTCATAGAGGGAGAGTAGAATTATATGTGGCTACGGTCCACATCATGAAATATATCTACTAGAAGACACCATAAGAGATTCCGTCGAGTGGAATTTCATAAATTCAGACTGAAGAGAAGGCATTAGATAGTGAAGATCAAGGTGGTGGACCAGTTCAATAGAGACACATTTCTCACATGGGGGTATAACAGTCTGCCGTAGTTCCTGTCTGTGGTTCGAACATCGAAAACTATGTTTTAGAACGAGTAGGCTTTGTAGCTTTTATGCTTCGACATTTCGCAATTATTCACGATCCAAATGGAACGTTCTTAGCGCTCAATTCATCGGGCAAATTGCTGAAAACAAATTCAGCTGAAATGACAACAGAATCAATGAAAGATTGCAAACAAAACTATACCTAAACTGTAAAAAACTTAAAACAAACGTGTACTGTTAAACAATCCCACATCACAATGTACCATTAGAAAGATGGTTCAGAGCTGAATCGAATGATATACTATGGGTCGAAATATCTCGAAGGATAAAAATATTATCAGTGTTTAACCGTTTTCAGACTTAGCGACATATCGCGAACCATGGGAAATGGTTAAATGCTAATAACTTCTACAAATATGGGCATATTCTGAAAATTAATAAATCATTTTATTCATTTTTAAGAGGTCTTTCCAACGGTATATTGAATGGCAGTTAATTAATTTTCAATTAGAATATTGTGAAAGAAAACCTGAAATTTTCTCGAAAAAACGCTATTTTTCGTAACTTTGGCCCTCTGGGGGCAGCAGAAGACATTAAAATTTTTAAAAACTTTTTCGACATTTTTTGACCCCATGCCATTATGCAACGTTTGGTTGCTATTACTTTCGGAATTCTCAGTTTCGCTTTTTTCACACCACCCTAATTTACAATGTTATATAAAATTCTGTTGGTTGAAATGTTTAAGTAAGATAATTATCATTAATTTTGATGTAAATAAATGTAAATCCTGTAAATAACTATGTAATTATATTGAAAAAGAGCCGGAATGGCCAAAAAAGAGCCGAGAAGGCCAAAAAAGAGCCAGAAAGGCCAAAAAGAGCTATAAAAGCCACAAAAAAAACAACAAAACAACAACAAAAAACAGAAAAAGAAAAAGAAGAAAACAGAAAAAAGAAAAGAAAAGGAAAAAAGAGAGAAAAGAATGACAATAAAAGAGCCAATGGGCCAAACATTAACTAAATACATAAGAAATACAAAGACGTCAACGACCATTGTTGTCATAAGATGTCGTTAAACTCTGGTAAAGAAGAAGAAGAAGTAAGTGAGTAAAATGTTTGGATTAATAATAAAGTAAGAGATAATTGAAAGCAATTGAAAAAAACCTGTTATGGCCATGAAAAGAACCTTTATAGGCCTAATGGTCAAAAAAGAGACTGAAAAAAAGAATCTGCATAAGGTCAAAAAAGAGCCTTTAGGTCAAAAAGAAAGAAGAAAAGAGCCGAATGGCCAAATGAATAATAATACCCATGTGTTATATATATATATATCAATCAATCAATCAATAACTTTATTGCAACAACTGCAGCAACTGAACATCAGGGTTTAACAAACAAAGCATCATAAAAAGTTAACATAATATGCTCATTCATCGAGAACATTGTCAGTTGAGGCAATAGGTGTCCCCGAAGGGACCAATGGTCCCGCTAGACGGGGATACCCAACAGTGTCAGGCAAACAGGTCCTTGGATGGTTCTTCTAGCATTTTGTATTATTTTATATTAATCTCCTTAATTAACCTAGTCTAGCTTAACTAGTGTACTCTCCATCTAATCATATGACATGGGAGAGTTGCTGCGTATTTCCGCTCCGTGCTGAGTGAGTCCCCCCCCCAACCCACCCCCGGTTCGTTAGTGTCATTCCCCGTCAATGACCATCCTCCGTAGATTCCTCAAGTGGTTAATAGGTACTCCTTCATTAGTTGTTTAAAGTGATGCCTATTTTTCTCCTTCTGTATATGAGGCGGGATTGAATTCCAGACCTGCGGCCCCATTGATTTAATACTAAACGACCTGAGGTTTGTGCGAGTTTTGATGGGCCTATAACATGATGCTCCTCTAGTGTTATAGTTATGCATATCCGAGGTCTTTGAGAAGTAATTTGCGAAAGACATTGGTAGAGCTCCATTTTCAAAGCGATGGAAGAGGTCTGCTATTTGATAGCTTCTTATTTGATATATATATATATATATATATATATATATATATATATATATATATATATATATATAATTAAGTAATGATCATAATAATTTATATGAATAAGAGATCGACAACAACCACCTGTCAAATTCACCGTCGCGACATCCTTTCTCAAACAGAATCCAAGGCAAGAAAAGAGAAAGAAAACTGATGAAAACATTACAAGAAAATGAACTGAAATACGTCAAAAACTTTAAAGATGTCAACAGCTTTTGTAGCTCTAAGATGTTGTTAAACATTGGATTAATAATAATAATAATCGTAAGTGATGCTAGCAAAAACTATTTTAGGGTGAGGTCGACATGAACAGTCGATGTCGTTATAAACGTTGGATATTAATTGAAAAGCGCATAATATTCGACACCTTTTAAACGTGTTTCAGTTCTACTATTTATACCTCAATTGAGTTCAATCGTAGGATTCAATCGTAGGATAAAGAACTGTCGTTTTCAATGTATGCCTATGCATGTATTTTATTTATGATGTCTGGTTGCATTGAATAAAAAAAGAAATGTTTGAAAATTAAAATTAAAATATAAATTTCATGTAATAATTTCAGGTTTTGTAAACTTCATAGTTACAGGTTTTGTAAACTTGAAACCAATGCTGTTATATAATTGAATAGCTGGATTTGGAATCTTATGTACATTATTGCTGTTTATCAGGAATCTTTTCATTGTACATTAAAAAAGATTTGTGTGATAATTGCTGCAAAACAGTGTAGGCTCTTGACTAGCATGGCGCATCTTCTAGCAACCCCGATATCCTTCCTCTACAAACGGTCATTATCTGAGTCATATATTCCTCCACAATGGAAAGAGAGTAAAATCACGCCTGTACCTAAGACAGTTAACCCTGAATCAGAGTCTGATTATCGACCGATTTCTATAACGCCAGTTCTTTGTAAAATTCTTGAGAAATTTGTTGTACATAGTTACTATTATCCTATTTTGACTAATCCTGCTGAAAATAGCCCGTACTCTGACCAATATGCCTTCAGGCCTACGGGCTCAACTTCTGCAGCGCTTATTGCAATAACCCATCATGTTCTCGAAACAGTCAAAACTGAGCCTTATGTCCGCCTTATTTCACTGGACTTTTCCAAGGCATTTGACACGGTAAGGCATAACAGTCTTGCCGAGCAACTTGCCTCTATGCCTGTGCCAGACTTTGTGTACAATTGGGTACTTGCTCTGCTGCTTGATCGTGTGCATTGTACAAAATTTTGTGGAATAATTTCTTGCTATAAACGTATAAATGCAAGTATTATCCAAGGGTCAGGGCTAGGACCAGGTAACTTTTTGACTACAATCTCTGGCCTAAAACTCCTTCATCCTGGAAACCGATTATTCAAATATGCTGATGATTGCTAGGCCTATTTGATCATTCCAGCATCTAACATAGCTACCACTGACTCAGAACTTGACCATATAGCTCAATGGGCTAAAAACTGCAACCTACGCCTTAATCCTGGCAAGTCCTGCGAAATTATTATCAGGCGACCCCGCACCAAAATACATGAAACCATCCCGCCAATTGTGGGGATCGAACGTGTAAATGAAATTAAGATTCTGGGAGTAACCCTTTCAGAACGAATTGGCTTCTCATCACATATCAATAAAATTTGTATCAAAGCTAAGCAATCCTTTTTTGCTCTGAGAGTTCTTGTGGCCCATGGTCTCACTGGTAACCGCCTTCACGACGTTGTGCGCTCCACCACACTTGCTCAACTTCTGTACGCCTCCCCTTCTTGGTGGGGATTTACAACTGTTGGGGAGAGAGAACGCATGACTGCACAGATCAGGAAGCTTATACGCCAGGGATATCTACCAACTTGTACCCCTACAATTGAAGAGCTGTGTGCCAAAGCAGACGCAGCTCTCTTCTCCGCGGTTTTGTCGGATCCTGGACATGTCCTACACGGATTACTCCCTCCTATCCGCGAAACCGGATACTCCCTAAGACCACGATCGCACAATCGTATCATTCCGCAATCTGACCCCCTTACTAGGAAGGGATTTATCACCAGGATGCTTTACAATTATTAATTATCTTCCACCTGCATTTAGCTTGTTACGCATTATTATTATCAATATTATTACTTCGATGTTTTACAATTATCATTGCATAACTGTTGTCCCATTGTGCGTTTGCAAATGGCGTAATAAAGACCATTGCTACTTAACAGTGTAGGCCTATAATTTGTCTGAAAGACCAACCTACAGTATGTTATCTTATACAAGTAACATTGACATTAGTATCTTAACTGACTATAATATTATGCTGCTAAACAATTAATATTAGTGACATTATAAAGTACTGTTTAGATGCCTTTAACTCTATCAATTTTGTTTCAATTGTACTGTACATAATATTGAATTGTCGTCAACGGCCTTTAATGTCATATGATGACGTTAAACTGTGGATTAAAAAAAAATAATAAAATCGTAGGATTGAGCTGTAATATGCCAAAAATAATCTTTTGTCGGCGGAAACGGCCTATGTTGTCATAAGCTGCCGTTAAACTGTGGATCCAATCCAATCCAATCGTAGGATGCCATCGTTGCATAGACTTAGAGAAACTATAGAGATTGTTATGATAAAGTTGTTTGGGCCAGTGCCTGAACCTTGAACAATAGGGTATACTTGAATATTAATGTCAACAGCAGGGGCGGCGCCAGCATGGGGCTAGGGTGGGCTGAAGCCTTCCTATCGGCGGCTCAACCCCCACAAACAAAAGTGGGAAATCACTGCCAATGCCAGAGATGAGGGGAGAAAGGAAAGGAATTGGGTTTTTGGCCCCCCTCCCCCAACCTGAAATCCTGGCACCGCTACTGGTCAACAGGGGATATGTCTCGGTTGAATTCGGTAGCATGGCTCCGGTCTTCTAGCAAGGCAATAATGCAATTGTAGTTACAATCTGGTATGGGCATCTCCGTTAGTTGCTCCGTTAGGTACAATTTTCGGACCGTGTCGAAAGCTTTAGCAAAGTCAAAAGCAATGACGTGGACGTATACTGATTAGCTCCCAGTTATTCCCTGCGGTTGGAGGTCAGTGCAACAAGGTACAAATGTTATAACACTGCTAAGCAGTAGAACTGCATGTGTTACGGCTGAGTACACATTTCAAAGTTACGAAGTCTTAAACATTTCATACTTAGGCTCTTGCAAAGGCAAATTACTGTAAGCACTGAAGATTTGGGGTCAATGTTATCAACTCTTTACTTTCCTATAAAATCTTACACAGCAGAAATCAAGCATTTAGCTTCTTTGGCACAAGGCTGCATTTTACTTCCTACTCATAATTCGACGTAATAGAGGGTCTTAATACGTCAGCTAACTGATCACTACGCGGTCAACATTCTGTTAAGAGAAGCAATGTATTTATTGAGGGGTCGTCCATTAATTATGTCAACAAAATGGGGGGGGGTTTGGAAAAGTTTGACAGTTGTTGACAAGGGGAGGGGGTTCGGTACAAGTTGACGTCAACAAATTTTTTCCAATGAATCAACAGAGGCCCTTCAAAATGGTAGCTTAAACAGTAAGTAATGCTAAAAATGTATAAATGATTAATGTTTATTACTACCAAAAAGCTGGTAATAAACTAAACTCATATATTTTGAAATTCGAGATTGCATTTCTTAGTGTAAAAATCTTTAAAAAATGATTCTACATGTATTTGAGCCATTGTATTTCTGTTTTGTAGGGGGGGGGGGTTGTTCTGGGATTGTTGACATAATTTTTAGGGGGTCCTTCAGTGTTTGACAGTTGTTGACAAGGGGGAGGGGTCAAAAAATTGGTAATAAACTAAACTCATATATTTTGAAATTCGAGATTGCATTTCTTAGTGTAAAGAAATCTTTAAAATTGATTCTACATGTTTTGAGCCATTGTATTTCTGTTTTGTAGTGGGGGGGGGGTTCTGGGATTGTTGACAATTTTTAGGGGGTCCTTCAGTGTTTGACAGTTGTTGACAAGGGGAGGGGTCAAAACTCCCTAAAATTTGTTGACATAATTAATGGACGATCCCTGATGTAAAATAGCAACAATGACTTCGATGTTTAAAACTAGAAACCCGTAAAACAGAAAGTATACATGTAAACAGATTACACAAATCCACACTACACAAAAGTGAAACAAACATCATCAGCCTAAATACGCAGAAAGAATGCAGTACTAATCATACTGCGGCAAGCTTAGAGAATCCAGGGCTGCAGAATTATACAGTATCTTTGGGCATGCTGCACGGACGCTGGACGGTATACTAAGTTTTTTAATGACGACACTAACCCTAACCCTGACCCTAACCTACCCTAATGACGCTTTACCTGATCCTAACCGACACTCACGACGCCAGTAAACTTACGCACTATATCCTTCAGCCCCCGACACTATAAGTTTGCCCATACTTCAACGAACACTAACGCATACTTTCTGCAGCATGTATAGGCCTACAGTGTAAGTACTCTTTCTGCTATTTAAAATTCACTCTTGTTCAATCGTAAGACTTGACAAAAGGTGTGTATTAACGGCCGTGACAGCCACAAGATGTCGTTAAACTATTCGATATTAACGACAACGTCCGCAACTATATTAAACACCTTTAAACGCCTTTCCTTTCTCTTATTTATAATTCACGTAATTTCAATCGTTTAAGTTAAGAAACAACAAGGTTATAGGGTAAGGTCGACGTCAACGGCCGTGGCAACCACAAGATGTCGTTAAACTATTCGATATTAACTACAACGTCCGCAACTACATTAAACACCTTTAAAACGCCTTTCCGTCCTTCTATTTATAGTCTCACTTGCGTTGAGGCGTAATCTCGCACTCAGTTGTAAGCTCGCACTGTACAGTAAGCCTCCTTAGTGTAGGATCGACGTTAACGGCCTTTGACAGCCACAAGATGTCGTTATAAACACTGGATAATGTATTATGTATGTATGTATTATACAATGCAATACAACACAAGTGCACCTGTTTGTTTTCGGCGGTCCTGGGAAACCCGGGCCAAGTTCTCCACAGGTTTCTCCCTCCAAAAAAGCCGTTGGCGTATTCCCTTCGACCCCGGTCACATGACCGTGTTTTACCTTTAGCTGACCATAATATGAAAAAAACTTTTATAGTTAGAATGCTTTATTCATATTGACTATTGATTGTTTATTATATATGATGTATGTACACCGGAATGAGGATTGCAACTGGTTCAATAAAGAATATACTTACTTACTTACTTATTTGATATTGCCCAAATTCTAAAGTTCAGTAGTACACACGACCATGGAACAGAACGTTGATGGCGCAGACAACGTGAAGGACTTGCTCAAGGTCTCACACAGTAATTAACCGCCTGAGTGGGGCTCGAATCCATACCCTCCACTCTACAGACCGAGCACACTCTAACCAATTGGCTACCGTGCCACCCCAAAATCACCCAACGGCACACCAATCAAACCCCAAAATAATTCAATCTCCCCATATGCTGCATCCACATAGAAAATCCGTAACAAGAAGAGATTCATTGTTCTAAGCTCACTGCTTAGCCGACACCGACAGCCAATAAATTTCTCATCGGCGTTCCATACAACACACGTCATCATCATCATCATCTGATCCAGCCAAACACGTGTAACATCACGTGTTCGCAGTTAGATCGATCGCTTATTATATGTAACGTCTGCGGAAAATCCACGACGTAATTCCATTGGCGCAGGCTGCACGCACACCGCGCGACGACTCTCATAACGCATTCCATCGGTCCATGCGCGCACACAATAATCCTAGTTAGCTGCACGCGAACGGACTTGGTGCGTGCCGCGGGCGATCTAATTCCGCGGCGAACTAACGGCGTGCCATAGAAGGAGAACGAGAGACGCCGGTGACCTCTGGCGACCGCCTGCGTGAATTGTATGTTGAAGAGGGTGACGCGTATAGTGACGTCGTCGTCGTCTCAGGCCTTTCTAAACTGTTGTCAGGCACGCGCTTTCAAGAATCTTCGGCGGCCGTCTCGCCGTGCCCTCAAGTCTC
>JACEVL010000330.1:10000-15000 GCA_020284085.1 Aporrectodea caliginosa | reverse complement strand
ATATTCAGCAACGAGGCAGTTAGACTGAAAACGAGGCTTTCATAGCAAGAACGAGGCTGACAAACTGAAGCCGAATCTCTCGCCGAGAAACAATTTGAAACACGAGAAGAAGGGTCAACAGAGTCAACACGCAGAACGAGGTTCGCAAACTGAAAACGAGGTCGTCGAACGAAAACGAGGCGCAGCAGACGACACCAAATCGAATACGACAGCGACAACGAGGCTGTGACGTCAGAGGGGCGGGGCGACGGACGCCCTCTGTCGATGGTTCGCGTTGCTTTGCTTCGATGATTTCCGTTTCCCTGACGACGTCGTCGCCTAGCAACGAGCAATCCGATCCGTCGCCTTGGTTACCGAGTGACGCTGCGATCGAATCTACGAAGCAGACGACGGAAGAAGAAAACTGGTTGGCGCGAACCCTTACTACTCATTCTCCTTCAATGACGTCATCATCGTCATCGTCTTCATCGTCGGCGTTCTCCTCCATTCTGCTCTGGCTTCCATACCTCATATTCACCGTCGTCCTCCTCAGCCTCATCGTCGTCTCCTTCCTAAGGTTCCACTGCCAGAGGGGACACCAGTACCGTCGCAGACAGGCCGAGCTCAACGATAAACTCCAGACGACGGCGGGCAACCACGACACCCTCCACCTCCTCCCCACTTCCGGTGAGACCAGTGGCGCCCCCTCGCGTCAGCCGAACGGAACAGCGCAGCCATCTAGCGGCGGCGGCGGCGTTCCGCAACACATGAATCTCTTCGTCCAGTATTCGCAGGTACAGCCGGGTCCTGACGACAGCGATGAACGGGAAGTGCCAGGGCGGATTCGGAGGGGGGAACCCGCAGCGTCGTCATCGAGGGGTAATTCTCAGTCGAAAACATCGTCCGTTCAGAACAAAACCGTGAGTCCGTCGAAAAACCCTCCGCCAGGGGGCGGCGGCGGCGCCAACCGTCGCCCCCTGGTGTTCACGTTCAACGTCAACGGCAGCATGGTCGACATCCGGTGTGACGAGGAGGAACGCACGAACACCTTCCGGTTGAAGCCCAACGTGGACAGCGCCGCCCACGACGACTGCATGGACGAGATCGATCTGGGTAATGGCGGCCAGAACGTCGTCCAGAAACGACACTACTGCAAAAACCGCTACAACAACCGACGTCACGTGACCTCCAATCACGGACGGGGGGTCTCCTCCTCCCTTGCGGCCACCGGAAACAGCTGCTCGGCGCATGCGCAACGGACGCAACCGGGCGGAAGGACTACGTTGGAGAAGCTGAAGGATAGTTCGGAGGACGAGGCTCTACTGCTGGGAGAGCACAGGCATCTATAGCAGATAGACTGACCCAGATCATACGGATGCCTTGACCTAGAAAGCTGACTCCCGGTCTAAACGTGGATGCCTTGACCTAGAAAGCAAACGCGACCTGTCCCAATTTGGGTGACTTTCCGACGTGCGAGTGCCTCGACCTGTGAGAGGCATGCAGACCGTAGCCTACTTATGCAATATCTCGACTATTTATCCCATTTAAAAAGTAGAACACAAACTCCATGCCTCGAACCCTTGCTCCTTCGCTTCAAGGTCGAGCACTAACCTCCTTAGCCGTCTGGCTGCCTATACATGTTTGAACCTGACCCAAACTCTTTCACAGCTTCACTGAGATGGTTTATACGTCTTTAGAGCAACTACGGTAACTACCACTTGCATTTTTAAGATGACGGTAGCGAAATACCTCGATCTAAAATAGGTGACTCGACCCAGATTTCCGCGACCTCCATAAGAAAACCTCGACCTACACTGACGACTTGACCCAGATTTTCACGACCTACATTGGTGCCTCGACCTAGATTTCACGATCTACATGGAATACCTCGACCTACAATGCTGACTCGACCCAGATTTAAGTGGCGTATACATCCATGTCTTGACTAAGATCTTCGTGACCTCTACAGAATACCTCATCGATGACCCGACCCAGATTTCAACGACCTACATGTATACGGAATACCTTGAATATCTCTAGCGATTGTTGCCCTTTTACATTTCACACAGGTTAGTTCATGCCTTGTGCACCTAAAAACTATAGACTAAGTACAGCTTCTTAATACATGTAAATTACAATGTTTCTGTACGGTCATTTCACTCTATAAAATAGCCGCGTACCAACGATTTTCAAGGTATTAAGGAACAGTGCAATTTATTAAGAAGCATACATATACAAATACATACATAAAAATATGCATACTAGTAGTTTCAGTGTAACGACACTGTGTGATAACAAGGATCGTTAGCGTTGCCCTCCTCCTTTATCCAGGCTTGGGACTGGTACAACCAGAGTACGAGTAGTGGTGGAGTTAGAAAAATATACATACATACATACATACATACATACATACATACATACACATACATACATACATACATACATACATACATACATACATACATACATACATACATACATACATACATACATACACACAAGTGTCACACATACTGTACATCTAGATACATGGGTATTTTTAAGTATTTATTTGCATGAAAATAAAGCGAATGTTTTTCTTCGTACAACGAGCATATCATATTCATTCAATATATTTATGTACAACAGATCATATCTCTTTGAAATATCAATATGGATAGTGTAATATATACACACACGATCCATCTAAACGACACAGACACGCTAAGACATGTAGACATACTCAGAGATACACAAGACAGACATGTAGACAGCATGTCTGGACCTGTACACACACACACACACACACACACACACACACACACACACACACACACACACACACACACACACACACACACACACACACACACACACACACAAATATCCCTCTCTCTCTGTCATATATGTCTCTCTGTCTCTGTCTCTCTCTCTGTCTCTCTCTGTCTCTCTCTGTCTCTCTGTCTCTGTCTCTCTGTCTCTCTCTCTGTCTCTCTCTGTCTCTCTCTCTGTCTGTCTCTCTCTGTCTGTCTCTCTCTCTCACTCTATATTTATGTCTCTCTGTGTGTATCATATCCTGATGTCTGTGTTCGTATATATCTATACTTCGTGCGTGCACATTTGCTATGCATTGGTGTGTGTCTGTGTGTGTGTGTGTGTGTGCGTGTGTGTATGTTAGTGTGTGTGTGTGTGTGTGCGTGTGTGTATGTTAGTGTGTGTGTGTGTGTGTGTGTTTGTGTGTGTGTGTATCTACGTGTGCGTATCGTGGGCGTGTGCGTGATGCGTCGGACATCGATCCGTCATATCGTTTTCAATTACAAAGGAAATCCTGGTGGAACTATCTGCGATAATATGTATGCAGACCATATCCAGCTCATCCTAACTGTATATGTATCTCTCTCTCTCTCTCTCTGTCTCTCTCTATCTGTCTCTGTCTCTGTCTCTCTCTCTGTCTCTGTCTATTGTGTACCTGTCTCTTATGGGCTATATGTCTGTCTGTCTCTCATAAAGGGCGTGCTTCAAGTGGTCCGCGCTGTTTGTCGGTTTGTGGCTTCGCACAGTCTTTGTCATTGGCAGTTCTTCAGGCGCTACATCATCAGATAAGGACGTACTTTGTCTCTCCGATCTGTCTGCTTGTCTGCCTGCACACAGGCAGACATATAAACTGTCACAGCTTCTTGGTCCTTAGCATCTTATCAATGCGAGTCCAGTTATGTGATCATCGATCCACGATTACGCTATACGTATGTACAATAATTACCGTAATTACATTAGCAGCATCACATTGACATTTGTACGTTAACATTGAATCGACATTACATTGACATTACATACTGTAAACATCACATCGACATCATCTCAACATTACATCAACCTTACATTTGACATTGCAACAGCATTGCTTTGACATCACATTGGAATTACATTGACATTACTTTAACATTACATCGACAATACATTAAATTTACACTGCTTTGACATTACATCCTGTTCTCCTTCCCTGCCCTGTTGCACTAATACATTGCATTTACCTCCCTTTACAATGGCATTACAATAATATTGTTCCTGGTTTGTTTCGATTTCACAGACCAATACATTGTGCTCCGACTCCGTCAAATAAATCCTTAGAGCATTTATGTAGCACAGACTCAAACTCAGATGGCGCAATAGAAGCCAACGTTGTCTTAGTATGCCATAGGGTTAGCGCTTAGAGCGATCGCTGAACGCTGAACTCAAATGTGTTTGTTTTGCTTAAGCAGGAACTCATGCGCTGGAAGCGATATTGGATACCGCAAAGAGAATAGAGAATGGGTGGCGGTGGAATGACGGTCAATCTTCCATCCTATCAGCATCAACCGCATGGGCCTCCTCAAACAGATGCTCATCCTCCTCCTCCTCCTCCTCTTCGTCATCATCATCATCATCAGCAGCAGCAGCATCCTTCTCAACCTCCTCCTCCTTTTCCTCCTCCTTCTCAAACATCCCTCCTTTCTCCTCTTCTTCCTCCTCCTTCTCCTAACATCCTCCTTATCCTCCTCCTCCTTCTCAACATCCTCCTTCTGCTCCTCCTTCCTCGTCCGCAACATTCTCCTCCTCTTCAAAATCCTCCTTCTCCTCTCCTCCTCCTTCCTCCTCCTTATCCTCCTTCTCAACCTCCTCCTCCTCCTTCTCAGCATCATTATCAGCATGCTTCGCTTCCTCCTTCTCCTCCTCCCCTCAACGCCCTCTTCAACATCCTCCTCCTCCTTCTCAGCATCATTATCAGCATCCTCCTCCTCCTGCTTCTTCTTCCTCCTCCTCCTCCTCCTCGTCCTCAGCAGTCGTAGACCGAGAGATATGGATTTCTAAACAGAGCCACCAACTGCAGGACCTGATACTACTCTGGAAGCGACTCAGAGACGACGTGGAATTTCCGGATGTCATCTCATTTCTCTGCGATGATGCCAGAACTTTGGAATAATACCCTTTCATTGGTGTATATAGACAAGTAAAACCAAGGCGCAATATCATTCACACCGTTCACTTTATTCACATATGCATAT
>JACEVL010000330.1:0-7500 GCA_020284085.1 Aporrectodea caliginosa | reverse complement strand
TCACTGTTATTCATCCCTCCCTCTCCTCCTTCTTTCTCCTGCTTCTCCTCTTTCTCCTCCTATTCCTCCTTCTCCTTCTCCTCTTCCTCCTCCTCCTCCTCTTCCTCCTCCTCTTCCTCCTCTTCCTCCTCCTCCTCATCCTTTTCCTCTTCTTCTTCCTCCTCCTCCTCCTCTGTGGTGATCGTCCCATCTCTCTGTCCCTCACTCTCTGATCGATCGTCCAATCATTAGCGGTCACCCGACAGGGTTCCAGCTTCAGTCTCATCCGGGAACCAGCGTCAAATAAAAACGACGCCAAATGGACGTCCTGGTTTGACGGACGACAGGACGAACGAACGGACAGCGACGGACAAGGACATAAGAAAGGACTAACGGAAGGACACAGGATTAGAGAAAAAGGTCATAAGGACAAACTAGTGGAAAGACAAGCAGATACAAAGAGACAAAGAGACATGGATGGAAGACAAAAAGGACAAAAAAGTAGGACAAAAGAAAGGACAAAGGCGAGACAGATCACAAAGAAGGACAAAGAAAAGCAAGGAAAGAGAAAGGACAAATTAAAGGAATGAATGGACAACCAGACGAGCGGAAAGTCAAAAGGAAGGACAAGATAGAACAACCAATAAGGACAACAAAAAAGAGGAAAAGGACAAACTATGAGGACAAAAGAACGGAAAGAAAGAAGGTCAACAATGAGGACAAAACAGAGGACAAATGAAGGAAAATACTGAACGACCAGCAGACGGGGAAACAGAAGGACAGAGGAATGGACAACTAGAAGGACACACAGAAGGACAAACGGACGAATGGCTATAAGTGGACTGGCGTCTGGAGATAGGAGATTACGCGGAACGAGAATTCAATCAGCGTCTACTGCGACGGACACAGAATTAAAAGAAACGCCGTCTAGCGAGAGATCCTCTGAGCGAGATTCCTAACGACTTCCGGTCCAGAGATTTATTGCAGAATCAGAATCGATCGACAGATCAATGGCTGGAGAATGAAATCAGACGAATACGATCATCATCTCATCTCTATCCATCCATCCATCCATCCATCCATCCATCCATCCATCCATCCATCCATCCATCCGCCACACCATTCATACATCCATACATCCATATCCATCCATCCGTCCGTCCGTCCGTCCGTCCGTCCGTCCGTCCGTCCGTCTAGTTATCCGTCCGTCCGTCCATCCGTCCGTCCATCCGTCCATCCGTCCGTCCGTCCATCCGTCCATCCATCCATCCATCCATCCATCCACCCCTTGAGAGTGCTAAGGGCCCACGGTCTACCCACTCGGGCCCTCCATATGGTCGCTGGAGCGACTACGGTCTCGAGGCTCCTGTACGCGGCTCCGGCATGGTGGGGATATGCTACAGCCGACGACCGGGCCCGTGTGGAGCGATTCCTTGCTCGAATGCGAAGGTCGGGTTACCTCCCGGAGGACTCACGAGGAGCTGCTGAGATGGTGCGTGATGCTGAGGACAGACTGCTACGATCGGTTATGCGATCCAAGACTCATGTGCTGCGATCGGTCTTTCCTGCTACTAATATCCGTCATCATGATCTTCGACCGAGACCACATGACTTTCAATTGCCGCCCAAAGATGACAGAAATTTCATCCCTAGGTCATTGTTCAGGAGTGTAATGTTGCCCCGATGACTATGTTGCCGTACTTGAACAGTGATTTAAATTGAATAATTTGCTAATTTGTAACTGGTAATACTGTCTATGTAATGGGTTGCGGTGTGCCAACCCAGTGTTTCGTCAATAAACGAATATTATTATACATCCATCCATCCATCCATCCATCCATCCGTCCATCCGTCCATCCATCCGTCCGTCCATCCGTCCATCAATTCGTCCGTCCGTCCGTCCGTCCGTCCGTCCGTCCGTCCGTCCGTCCGTCCGTCCGTCCGTCCGTCCGTCCGTCCGTCCGTACATCCATCCATCCATCCATCCATCCATCCATCCATCCATCCATCCATCCATCCATCCATCCATCCATCCATCCATCCATCCATCGATCAATCCATCAATCCACCCACCCACCATTATTCCACCCACCATCCCACCCACCCATTTAGCAGTAGGTAAGAGAAATAAACGTAGAAATAAACCTACTCAACCGAAGAAGAAAATTAAACTCAAAAGGTAATTGTGCTCAAAGTAAAACTAAAAACGGAAAATCACGCTGATTCTGAAAATCTAAATGATGCATAAAATGCTGTAAATGGAAATTATTCAAATGTTGCTTATACAACATGGAACTGGACTGGATCGAGAGTTTAGTGACATCTTACGGCATCAGAGGTCTTTGACATCGACAGAGTTATAATGATTTCGTTAATACAGCTTTAATGACAGGCACAAGACCTAGAGTACTGTGGATTAAGTATCAATAGCCGTTAGAGGTCTGCGGGTAGAGCATTTTTGCTACCCGACCCGTACCCGTAACACAGAACCGTTACCCGTACCCGTACCCGACCCGTACTCAAAATTACTACCCGACCCTACCCGTACCCGCGGGTATACCCGTACCCGTACTATACCCGCCACGTCATTTGCACGCCTTCCCACATCCCTACCAGGCTAATAAGTCATCATGTAGTAATAAAAAGAAATTGGCTGATGATAACGATAGTAGCAGCCGTAGCAGTAGTAAGGTCACTGTGCCGAATAAGGCCCACCTAAGGAACTTTGCCAAAAAACGGCTACTGGTATGGAACTGTAACTATGGAAAATAGTCATATGATGAGTGTATGGAAGTAGTTACATAGTGGATTAATTATTTTAATGAAATAAAATTCCACATAGTAGGAAATAATTTTTTGTAGAAGGCATCATGTGGGCCTTATTACCGAGCACCGCATGTAATAAGGCCCAACTTAAAAGTGTCTTTTGTCGTCGTTTAAATGTCCGCTTTACAGTGTCAAACATGAAATTGACACTGTTTCTTATGAGATGGACAGCTATTGATTGATTATAGCCGTCCGGAATAAAATAAATGTGATGAAAATGTGTAGTAATTAATTCAGGCTTTTTCCTTAAATTATTATTTTATTATTCGTCACAATATGGGCAAACGAATGTTTCTGCTTTTACTACTGAATCTAAACCAATACATACATCATGTAACCACTGTCCGCACTGTCAATATTTCGTCATGCTAAACTGTGTATACTGTCTGCACACAATGCATAGGGCCTTATTACCTACAGAAAGGTGGGCCTTGTTACCCTCACCAGCACGCCATGAACACTTCGACCAATATCCGGGTAATTCTAAAGTGCATAATTAAGTTTTCAGTCTACATAGTCTTGCCAATATCCGCTGTTTACATATATTATCATAGCAACATGCATGCAATACGCAGACTGAGGATTAATTACGATATTAACACAACCGAAAATAAGAAAATTGCAAAATAAATTATTGCAAAAATCTTGCCATATTTTAAATTCAAAGATGTTGCCGAAAAGAAAACCCATGATCAACTACAGTAGTTCACAGATGAAGGCCCGTCAACGATATAAAATTATGGCGACATCTGACGAATAGATTCGGAGATATTTGAATTTTAAGTGCGTGGGCCTTATTGCCACCCCGGGCCTTATTAGGCACAGTGACCTTAGTAGTAGTAGTAGTGGTAGTGGTAGTGGTAGTGGTAGTGGTAGTGGTAGTGGTAGTGGTAGTGGTAGTGGTAGTGGTAGTGGTAGTAGTAGTAGTAGTAGTAGTAGTAGTAGTAGTAGTAGTAGTAGTAGTAGTAGTAGTAGTAGTAGTAGCAGCACCAGTTGTAGTTGTAGTAATAATAATAGGCAGTCAACTTATGTAACCTATCACATGCAACTGTTGTGCTGTCTCAAATGCATTATACATTTTATCTTCGTGGTCTAGAACACTAAATAACTGTTAATAGTACGTTGCAGGATCATTGTGCGCCGATATTCTCTATTATATCAATCAATTAATCAATCAAAGAAACTTGGTGACAATTGTAACAATTTGTGACATATATGGTGACATTGTAACCCCAAAACTTCACGTAGGCACGGGTAAAACCGGGTATACCCGTACCCGTGATGACCCTACCCGTACCCGACCCGACCCGTGAGATGCGTACCCGATTCCGTACCCGACCCGCGGGTACGGGTCGGGTACGGGTAAACCCGCGGGTACGGGTATACCCGCAGTCCCCTAATAGCCGTATTAGAAGACTATAGTTTTTATAGCAAAGGAAAATATCGTTTTTAAGGTGTCTAAGCATGATAACAACAGATGCAAGGTGTCAAAATGAGGTGAAGCGAAGAATAGTACTGGGAAAAGATGCATTCACGAGAAGAGGAGAATTGTTGAGAGGAGGGCTAAATAAAAGCCTAAAGAAACGACTGGTTAAAACACTGGTATGGAGTGTGGCACTGTATGGGTCAGAGACCTGGACCATCAGGAAAGAAGATATTAAGAAATTAGAAGCTTTTGAGATGTGGATTTGGAGAAGGATGGAGAAGGTGAGCTGGACTGAGCATATAACGAATGAAGAGGTGTTACAAATGGTTGATGAAAAGCGATCGCTGATAACAACAATAAGAGAAAGACAGAAGAACTGGGTGGGGCACGTATTAAGAGGAGACTCCTTCCTGAAGGAAATCATAGAAGGGAGAATGGAAGGGAAAAGAGGGAGAGGAAGACCGAGGCAGATGATGCTGGGATGGATGGCCGACGGATACAGCGAATTAAAGGAAAGAGCACAGGAAAGAGAAAATTGGCGTCATTGGAAGTTGGAACCTGCCGAAGGGCAGAGAACTTAAAGAAGAATACAATTAGCTTTTTAACATTGTTTAGTAGTTTCTATTTAGGAGTCCAGTTCTATGTTGTATAACCAACATTTGAATCATTTCCATTTAAAGCATAGCCTGTGTGACAGATGCAGGCTACTAAATAAACAGAAACTACTAAACGTCGAATTGCACTGGACTGTCCGATGATTTCTTTTGTAGCGTAGAGTCCAGTGGGGCCGCCAGGATTTCAGGTTTGGGGCTAAAGCTCCAAGCCCTTCCCTTTTGTCCCCTCCTCCCTGTGATTTGCAGTGATTTCCCACTTTTTTCGGGAGGGGCTGAGCCGCAGTCCCTCTGGCGCCGCCACTGGTAGCGTCAGCATACACGGTATACAGCAATGTTAAATAACTAATTGTATTAGACACCTTCAAAACAGAATCCCTACTGCTATATATTCTTCGCTTATATGCAGCGTAAGAGCTGCAATATGCCAAAACTTATTTTTGTCGGCGGAAACGGCCTATGATGTTATAAGCTGCCGTTTAACTGTGGATCCAATCCGTTCAATTATTAAAGTTTAGCAGTTCGTCGTTTACGTCTAATCGTGAGATCAGCCGCTTAGGAGCTACTTATGCATAACTAAACTATGTTAGGTTATAACAAAGTTTATTTATTATACGGTAAGTAACGCAGGCCCTCATACAGGCTTCGGACTGTCACCAACCGAAAGCGGAATGGCATGGTTATTTGGCGCTAGTATATTTTAGACATGGGCAGAGTTTTAATTATCAAATCTGAACTGGGGGTGTGGGTGAAAATTCTTACATGTCCAGATGTCGCGACCAGGATTTTTACGACCTAAATCCGATGTACGTGCTAAATTGTACGGAGTGTAGTCGATCCTTAGCTGTGTAAAGAAAAGGAATGAAGAATAGGCCTACTTATTGGAAAACTCGAGAGTTTTATTATCAGAAGATTTAGGCTACAGTTCTAGTATAAAATTATGACTTAGAAAATCCTTTAGTGGTATGAACGAAAATACATTGAACCATTGAAAGCTGTGCTGGGGTTTAACTGAACCCCAAGGTATTTTGTTGGAATTAACTAGAGGAGTTCAAATTAAATCAATTTATTTGCAACCCCAAAACATAATAGCAATACATATAACAACATAAAGATAATAGAAAGAAACCAGGGAAGCAAAAGGGAAACCCAGAAGGGATGTTAGTTGAAAAATGAATTGGGGGTTGAACCCTCCCAACCTCTCAACCCCGATAACTCAATCCCTGAAGGCCTGGACAGGACTAGAAGAACTTGATTACTGCAGTCTTATTGCTTCAAGGACATTCGCCAGGTGGCGCTGCACGACCGCAAGCATTGTGACTGACTGTTCGCTAGGTGGCGATAGTGTCAGATCAGACTAAGAGATGTCGTTCATAACTAAATGCAATCGAATTGGAAGTAAAATAGTGATGTTGCGTAAATCGATGTTTTACCGAAATAAGAACCAGAAAAAAACCGCTCTTGTTGCATCATTGCGCAGGATCTCATTAGACACCTTTAAATCACTTGCAACCTCTGCTATATATATCTCAACTGCAGCTATTTTGCCAGAATAAAAGACGCCAGAATAAAAAGAAAAAACGTAATGTAAATGTCACGCCTAACCAATGTAAATGTAAATGTCACGCCTAACCAAGCTGTCGTTGACGATAGGCCACAAAATGTTAGTGAAATTCAGTGTATTGAAATGATTGAAAATGTTAGTGAAATTCAGTGTATTGAAATGATTGAAACCATGCCCACTCATATACAGGAAGACAGAACCCCAAGCACAGATACTTTACCTGAAATACAAACATGTACAAACACACACACAAACACGGTGTCTGTCAATGTCAATATCCCTTGGAACCCAGCACGTGCACATGTCACAACACGACCGGCTCTAACTGAAGAGCAACGGAAAAACCTTACGGAATCCCTCTCCCGCACAGTCTATATAGATGGCGAGGAAGGTGATTTAGTCCAGTTGTTTAAAACAAAACCCAGACACTTGCAGAAGGAGTTGGTTGAGAAAGCGGGAGGTCCGGTCGACAAAGTCTACCGAACTGACCGCGGGTTGAAGGTCATTGCATCAACTGAAAGTCAAAAGAAAAAACTAATGGCAATAACAATGTTCAATGGGAAACAAGTTAAGGTCAGTTTACCATTCGCCCTGACCAGGCCACATACTACACACTTTGATACAATATCCCAACCTTCCAGTCAGGAAGCCAACTATTTTGTTAAAGGAATAATTCATGGCTTGTTAGAAAGCCAAGAAAATCTGGACGAGATAGCAGGTGAAATACTCTGTAAAAAATAGTGTGGAGGGGAGGTCTACAAGTGTTGAACTATATGCAACACTTAAAGTTGCGGTCTGGCTCATCGGCACTGTGTAGACTTTTATGCAACAATTATTGTTGATGACTCGGCATGCAACACTTTTGTAGACCCAAGTTGCAACAGATTTGTTGATAAAGCAGTCTACATTATTATTGCAGGAATGTCTACTTTTGTGTGGTGTTATTCGTCTACATCTATGCTGCCATTATGTCCACAATTTTTGTGCTCCTCAGTCAACATCTATGCTGCCATTATGTCCACAATTTTTGTGCTCCTCAGTCAACATCTATGCTGCCATTATGTCCACAATTTTTGTGCCCTCCTCAGTCCAAA
>JACEVL010000329.1:1496669-1575113 GCA_020284085.1 Aporrectodea caliginosa | reverse complement strand
CTGCCTTCTTGCCGTCTTTCTTATTCACGAAATTCCTGTACCGTTTCACATTTACTCTCTTGCTGTCTAACCTTCTTCCCTTCTCACGGAACGTTTCTATCGTTTCACCCTTGATTTGAATGTATGTCTGTCTGTCTGTCTGCCTGTCTCTCTCTCTCTCTCTCTCTCTCTCTCTCTTCTCTGCCTTTGTTCTTGTCTGTCTGATGTTGACAAGAAGGAATTCAATTTCTGTTTAATTATCATATTTCTCTACTAAATTGTTTCGTTGTTATTTGAATGTCTAATGCTTGCCTTCTTACCTATTCAAGGAAGAAAAGGATTAACTCACAGACTTTGAGTTTAGCTCCTTCGTTTGTGCTGTCGTAGAGAAGGTTCTCAGCCTAAAAATCAATAAATCGATGAAATCACTAAATCTATGAATGAATAAATCGATGCATCAGTGAATCGATCATTTATTGAATAAATAAATGAATCGATGAATCAAGAAATCAGTGGAATCGATAGACCAATGATTATTTCAAATAACAACGAAACAATTTAGTAGAGAAGTATGATAATTAAACAGAAATTGGATTCCTTCTTAGAATCAGACAGACAAGCACAAAAGCAGAGAGAGACAGACAGACAGACACACACACACACACACACACACACACCTGCACATTAGCCTCTTTTTGTAACTCAATCGTGAGGTACTAGAAATTTCCTAAATTTTCTTCATACATCCATTTGTACACACATACATGCTACCGTACATACGTATACAGCGGACAATTAAACAAATAAATCCATTGCTATGACAACAGAAGCTGCTGGAAAAACCGAAATGACCCTGACCTTGAGATTTCCGTGCGTGACGCCATTTTCATGGAGAAACTGAAAAGGAAACGAAATGCATTTAGGCCTAGCTGGTTGGTTCCACGTGTGTGCGTGGGCCGACCACTGGAGACTCTTCTAGCTTACTGTGCATTGTTTGGCTAACTGATGTAATATTTTAGTTCGGAATGACACTTAACATCATAATAGGCTATCGCAGAGAGGAGAGGGACTCTGAGTAGGTCTCCTGAAGAGGCGCTATATAAATTCTGAGAATGAATGAATGACGATAAAAGACTAAAGTTAGTTAAGGTAAGACTTAGCTGACCTTATTTTTACCTATCCTCGTCTTACCTCTTACTTTACCTGTATGGTAATTTCCTGTGATGTAGTTACCGGTATCGTAGTTACCTGCATGATTGGTTCCTGTGATGTAATTACCTGAATGAGTGTATATTCGGTTACCTGAATAAGTGTATGTGGTTACCTGAATGAGTGTATGTGGTTACCTGAATGAGTCTATGTGGTTACCTGAATGAGTGTATGTGGTTACCTGAATGAGTGTATGTGGTTACCTGAATGAGTGTGTGGTTACCTGAATGAGTGTATGTGGTTACCTGAATGAGTGTATGGTTACCTGAATGAGTGTGTGGTTGTTACCTGAATGAGTGTGTGGTTGTTACCTGAGTGAGTGTATGTGGTTACCTGAATGAGTGTATGTGGTTACCTGAATGAGTGTATGTGGTTACCTGAATGAGTGTCTGTGGTTACCTGAATGAATGTGTGTGGTTACCTGAATGAGTGTATGTGGTTACCTGAATGAGTGTATGTGGTTACCTGAATGAGTGTATGTGGTTACCTGAATGAGTGTATGTGGTTACCTGAATGGCCTGAAGCAGTTCTCGGACGCACTTGGCCGCGTCCTTCTCCGAATACAGGTTGTACTTGAGTTCGATTCTGAAGACATAAACAATATATCGTTCATCTGTCTGTCTCTGTCTCTGTCTCTGTCTGTATGTCTGTCCGTCTCTCTGTCTCTATCTGTTTACCTGTCTGTCTGTCTTTCTCTGTCTGTCTGTCTCTCTCTCTGTCTGTCTGTCTCTGTCTCTGTCTCTGTCTCTATCTGTCTGTCTGTCTGTGTCTGTCTGTCTGTGACTGTCTGAGGTTGGCTATAGCTGGCATTGAACGAACCGACAACCAGCTAGAAGTTCTGCGTTTCGAATCCCCATCTCCTTGAAAGGCAAGCCACAACCAGGCTCGCATTCCACACGCATGCCACCTGATCTCCGAACTAACTAATATTAAGGCTTGATTTGTCGCGCCATCGAACAATGCCTTGCGTATGAGGCGTCGGCGTTAAAGAAATCGCTATTTAATATTCAGATATATCATGGTAAAAGCTACATGTAATTTGTAATTGTTACGGCAAGTTAAGTCGTAAGATGTCGCTAAACAGAAGCTATGCAACAGTTTTATAAGACACCTTTAAAACGCCGACAAAAATTGCTATATATATCCTACATGGCATTCGGCTTCTGTTATAAAATGTTTTGGAGCGCATCGACTTATCGTAGAGATCCTGAGTGGCCGAGTGGGTTGGTTGCTCGCTCGTCACGCCGGCGCCCCGGGTTCGCTTCCCGGTCGGGTCGGTTTATCAGAGATTAATTTCTCGGATCTTTACTGCGGGTGGCTCGGTCGCAATTTAAAAACGTGGAGTACGAGGTTGCTTTCTGCCTCCGACACTAATCATCTTCGATATGAAAAAGTGTCGTTAAGCCGAAACAATTTTTAATTTTTTCGACTTATCGTATTGTCCAATAGAAACGGTGGAAAATGTTAAAAACTGTTGGGAGTGCCAGTCCCAAGCCTAAAGAAAAGAGGGACGACGCTAATAGTCTTTGTCATGACACGGTGTCATTAAACAGCAACTAACTAAAACTATCGACGTCAACGGCCTTTGTTGCTATATATAAGATGTCATTGAACTGCTAGAAATAAAGTCGCTTCATTATTAGGCTATTACTACAACCAGTCCAGTGAGATAATAAGGTCGACGTCAACGTTAGGCTTAAAGGCCACAAGAGGTCGCTAAATACGATTCATAAAAAACCACTGTCGACCAACGATATAATATTAAGCAGAGCTGTATTATACCATACAAATATTGCGTACTAATGCAATTCTCTCTGGACACCTTTAAGATGCTGTCATTCGACATTATACATTTAGCACCCGCTCCATTTTATTAAATTCCATTTCACAATGGACTATGCCATTGATATCAGAAGAATGAGAAACTTTTCAAAATTGTTACGAAGCACACGTTTTTTAAGTGTGATATTCAACTTAGAAGTGAAAGTGGTCCGTATCATGCAGCTGTAATACGCCAAAATAATTTCTGTTGACAGCAACGGCCTTTGCTGTCATAAGCTGTCGTTAAACTATGGATCCATCCATCCATGCAATATATAAACCTCCGGCATTAAGTAAGTAAGTAAGTAAGTAATATCCTTTAATAAACCAATTGCTAACCGCATTTTGGTGTACACACATCATAGTAGTCGCAATAAATCTAAATTAGCTATAGTCTATCTTATTCAAGTCTTATAAATCATTCTAGTGATGTAGGTTCTTCGCATCAGGCTATCAGCGGGAGGAATGACACGATCATTATCCGATTGTAGTTGTAATAGTAATTGAACGATATAGTGCCACTCAGAGATTCAGAGGCGCTCCCGACCATTAAAGGATATTCAAAGTCTGTGGTATCACCAACAAACAAGATAGTCTTCAGTCGTTTCCGGAAGAGCAACCGACCTGTCGAAGACTTCTCCTCCGTTGAGTAGTTCGACGACCAGATAGATGTCCAACTCCGTCTCGTAGACTTCTCGCAGCCTCGCCTACACAAGACGAACGCAGAAAACGTCGACACGTCATTCTCTGTTGTACACAGATCGCTTCTTAAGAGAAGCCATAGACATTCGGGCAGATTGACCGATTTAACGCTAAGATGATGATGATGATGATGATGACGACGACGACGACGATGATGATGATGATGATGATGAAGAGGAGAAAGACTAGGAGGAGGAGGAAGAGGAGGACGAGGAGGAGAAGGAGGATGAGGATTTTCACTTGTAATATCTGGATAACCTATCTGACTTGGCACACTCAGAAGAGTCTGTGAGAGCTAGATTTTCTGCCATTAAATAAAACTAAAAATTTACTAAGTTATACTATCGAAAGAAAAGTCGCTAAAGGTCCGGATCGACAGAAAACAACACTAAGATTCACGAAGCTAAACGACGTCATCCACACCTTTAAAACGATCTACATAGATGCTATAATTAACATCGTAATTTCATCTATTCGTTAATATCCTTTCTGGGTTTTTTGTGGGTTCTAGTTATATAGTTGCCGTCAATGGCCGTTGTAACCGTAACTTAAATAACCAAACGAGTTATTAATTAATTAAGTAAGTAAGTATGTAAGCAACTTTAGGAAAGCTGTTTAGGTTGAGATGATGTCTCAAATAAAAGTTTTCTAAAGCAAAGTATAGTGAAGGCGATCACTCATCTTGCTTGACCCCAGCTGACCCCGACCTGACCCGTGGTGTGAGTAGGTAAGTAAGTAACTGACCAAGTGGGGATGAACGAGTCTTCGGAAGATCCCGAGTTCAACCTTCGGACCTTTTCTCGGATCCTGCGCAGTTCACATTAACACTAATGTAATAACAGCTCTAACATTACGTGTTTATATGATCAACATTTAAAACGTATACTGCAATCGCATTAACTGCATTAACTAAAGCGTCTATCTGTCTGTCTGTGTGTCTGTCTGTGTGTCTGTCTGTGTGTGTCTGTCTGTGTGTGTCTGTCTGTGTGTCTGTCTGTGTGTCTGTCTGTGTGTGTCTGTCTGTGTGTCTGTGTGTCTGTCTGTGTGTCTGTCTGCGTGTGTCTGTCTGTGTGTCTGTGTGTCTGTCTGTGTGTGTCTGTATGTGTGTCTGCCTGCCTGTGTGTCTGGGTATCTGTCTGTCTGTCTGTCTATCGTGTATGTCTCCCTGTCTGTCCGTGTGTCTGTCTGTGTCTATGTCTGTGTGTCTGCCTTCGTCAGCTTCTTCTAGTCACTACTTACTCGCGGTCGACATCAAAGGCAGCCGTCTGTGCAAAGACAGAGGTATAGTGGGGGCCCAGACACTCAGTCATTTCAAGTTGATGTAAAAGTTTCGTTTTCACTACCAATTTGAAGGTAATGGTCTGTAGATCAATATTCGTCCGAGGGGAAAGCATGCAGATAAAAATTGAAGCGTGGGGGGCTCGAAAACCCCCTCTGGCCTATGGGAAATATGTGTATTTTTTCCAGTCATTTCAAATAGATGCAAAAGTTTCGTTTTCAGTACCAATTTGAAGGTAATGGTCTATAGATCAATACTGGTCCGAGGGGAAAGCATTCAGATAAAAAAAAGAAGCGTGGGGGCTCGAAAACCCCCTCCAGCCTATGCAAAATATGTGTATTTTGCTCCAGTCATTTCCAGTAGATGCATAAGTTTAGTTTTTTCAGTACCAATTTGAAGGTAATGGTCTCTAGATCAATACTGGTCCGAGGGAAAGCATTCAGATAAAACAATGAAGTGTGGGGGTTCGAAACCCCCCTCCGTCCTTTGCGAAATATGTGGATTTTTCACCAGTCATTTCAAATAGATGCAAAAGTTTCTTATTCAGTACCAATTTGAAGGTAATGGTCTATAGATCAATACTGGTCCTAGGGCAAAGCATTCAGATAGAAAAATAAGGGGTGGGGGTTCGAAACCCCCCGGCCTATGCGAAATATGTAAACTGTTGTAACTTTTGATTGGATGGTCCGATCTGAACATATGCGGTATGTATGGATTCAGAATCACGAGTTGCAAGTGATATTAACATGTATATTGCACATAGAAGCAGTGATGGTGCCAGTGTTGGCGCATATCCACAAAACTAAAGAAAGTCATAAGAAAGTTGCTAATAAACCGGCTACAAGAAATTGAACGTACATATAGTTAAGTATTGCATATTGTTCTTGTCCAGCTACTTCGCACATGTACACTTGCAAAGACGTGTGCATTTCAATTTTGCCCTCATGCACTTGCAGAGAGAACAGGTACTTGTGCAAGTGTGCAAGTGCACTTCACATCCAGGTGGAATACATCCCTGGCGAGGGGCAGCGAGGTTCATATGGGAAGCAGAATGTCTTCCTCTTCCTTCCACCCATGATTAGTGGGGTTGTTCAAAGGCATCATGGACCTATGAGCTGTTGTCCATATGCTCGCTTGGAATACACTTCTTTTGAGATGTTGATCCAAAGCATCGGTTGTTGGGGGAATTCTCTCCACGTCCCTAGTCTTCTGTGAGAACACCTTCATTCGGACGAGGTCAACGTCAATGTCATCGTTGGAGTCATTGGAGTACAGCCTACAGACGAATTTCGCTGCCACTTCTTTCAGCCTTGGCGATGTTTGAAATGGAGTATCGACGACAGTTGCAAATTCCTCCATGAGGAATGGCACTTCGTGCATCAACTTGCAGCAGTATCGCTTACCCTTGAACTTGAACGAAGATCCTGTAAATGCGTGAAAGAGGGCCATTGCTTTGCACGTTGTCGTTCCAAGGTTTGAGGCGATAGTGTTCAGGGAGATCATTCTAGTTGTCTTTCCCGCTTTGAAGGAGATCCAGATTTCTGCAGCAGGATTCAGAGCCTTGATATGATGGAAATTACTCAACAGAATTACGACAACATCAGTATCTCCGGTATGAACCATCCCAAGTGACCACGTTTGAAGTGCGTGTAAGAGATGTATAAGGACACGAGTGTCTGCTTCTTCATGGTTGCATTGCTCCATTGGTGGACTGTTTCCTACATGACGGACTTCATCGCCTGCAGTGATGTACACATCCTTTTCATCCGGGAACTTTTCTTCGGATATCTTTTCTGACAGGAATGAGAACAGTTCCTTCTTGTTATCAACGTTTGCCAGGAACTTCTGCCAATTTCCTGGGACTTTGGCTGTAGCAGATACACGTTGTCGGGTGCCTGTTCCTCGTTTTTCCCTTGTCCCTCCTTTTATTGTCAATGCACGATACTGGTCCCAGACAATGTCTACTCTAGATGATCGTTTCAATTCATGGCGAACCCTTGGGCAGAAGCACTTGTTGAAATATGAATCAAAGGTCGTGCCTTGGATATTTGTACCAGGAACTGAATGTATCAGTACTCCACCGTCAATAACTATGAAGTCGAGAACATCTGGAGCAACTAGCTCTTCGTCGACAGAAAAGGCGCTACTGGTACCGGCTTCCATAATATATACCAACAAATCAGACTTTGTACAGGAGTTGAGGGACCCTGCGGATGACAACGCAGGCGGGTATGGAGAGGATTCGTGACGAAAAAATTCCTCTAAATTACCCCCGCGGCTGTCTAGTACAACAAAAGCTTGCCCATAAAGCTCTGAGTGATCTTTGTAGTGCTGCATTTTCAACTTCATTGTTGTCTTCCTCTGCATCTTCTTCTCATGGAACAGCAGTAAGTTGTTTCGTTTGATGGGTGCTGTCAGAAGTTTTTCATTTGAGTCAAGCACACTCATCCTGTAGTTGTTGTACTGGTTTTCTCCCGTTGACTCGACTTCTTGAACAGAAAGGGCAGCATCCTCAGACTCACACACCTGGTTGTCTAACGTTACCAGGTCTTCACTGTCCTCCTCAAAAGGATTCCCCTTGCTCATCAACACCTCCAACAGGTCCTTGACATGGCGTTGAAATCGGTGCTGAGATGCATTTCCCTCCTCATGATGAGGGAGTTCTTCATCCTCATTGTTGTCGTGTTCAAGTTAATTTTTCCGCCAAATTCAGGGGCAAATGCACCCTGCCCCCGAATGACATCCGTGCAAAACACAACACATCTCATCCGAGTCTTTTTTCTTTTCGAACCAATGTTGATCTGTTTACCATTACCTTCAAATTGGTACTGAAAAAAGAACTATTTGAAATGACTGGAGCAAAATACGCATATTTCGCATAGGCCGGGAAAGGGATCTAGAACCCCCGCATAGTTTTATGTGCAATACACGCTTTTTTCGTTTTTTATTTCTAGTGGTAATTTATTTATTTACTGTCTGTGTTAATATTCACTTTGTCTCCGTCCTTTCATGATTCTGAATTTATGTCACTATTTAGTGTCATCAGTTGAGAAAATAAAATAGCACAGAACAAGAAATAAAATGTATTTTAATTTCTAAGTTATCCAAAATGCGAAATGTTGTCATTGTACTCAATTGACTGATAAACTGACAGATATTATTCCATAATATATTATTACGCTCTTATATAAGTCAAAATTGTAAGTACAATTTCTGATTACGTACACTCTAGGCCTATAGTTACAAAATTTAGTTTTTAATTGTTTATGTCAGCATGCACTTAGCCTATGTGGACTCGTGTATACAATTTAAATTTGAAATGATTTCACTAGGCTATTTTTAATAACTGAATTTCTTATTAAAACAAACTTATGAAAAAGAACATAATTGTTGAAGATTAATATATATATGTTACTTGGTGTTTACTTATAAAGTTATGTTGTTTGCTGAAAAATTAAATTGTGTAAACAAGGTTTTTTTTTAAAAATGCAGTAAAAGATGTAACAAAGTCAAATTATTTTCTTGTCCGTTTTTCTCGTTTATGTTTTTTATTATAAAAGAACGTTTTATTTCGTATCACTTATTTCGCATAGGCTCATGATTCTGGAATATACATGTTAATATCACTTGCAGCTCATGATTCTGAATCCATACATACCACATATGTTCAGATCGGACCATCCAATCAAAAGTTACAACAATTTACATATTTCGCATAGGCCGGGGGTTTCGAACCCCCACCCCTTATTTTTCTATCTGAATGCTTTGCCCTAGGACCAGTATTGATCTATAGACCATTACCTTCAAATTGGTACTGAATAAGAAACTTTTGCATCTATTTCAAATGACTGGAGAAAAATCCACATATTTCGCAAAGGACGGAGGGGGGTTTCGAACCCCCACGCTTTTATGTGCAATACACGCTTTTATGTGGAATATACATGTTAATATCACTTGAAGCTCATGATTCTGAATCCATACATACCACATATGTTCAGATCGGACCATCCAATCAAAAGTTACAACAATTTACATATTTTGCATAGGCCGGGGGGTTTCGAACCCCCACCCCTTATTTTTTTATCTGAATGCTTTCCCCTCGGACCAGTATTGATCTATAGACCATTACCTTCAAATTGGTACTGAATAAGAAACTTTTGCATCTATTTGAAATGACTGGTGAAAAATCCACATATTTCGCAAAGGACGGAGGGGGGTTTCGAACCCCCACACTTCATTGTTTTATCTGAATGCTTTCCCCTCGGACCAGTATTGATCTAGAGACCATTACCTTCAAATTGGTACTGAAAAAACGAAACTTATGCATCTACTGGAAATGACTGGAGCAAAATACACATATTTTGCATAGGCTGGAGGGGGTTTTCGAGCCCCCACGCTTCTTTTTTTTTTTATCTGAATGCTTTCCCCTCGGACCAGTATTGATCTATAGACCATTACCTTCAAATTGGTACTGAAAACGAAACTTTTGCATCTATTTGAAATGACTGGAGAAAATACACATATTTCCCATAGGCCAGAGGGGGTTTTCGGGCCCCCACGCTTCAATTTTTATCTGCATGCTTTCCCCTCGGACGAATATTGATCTACAGACCATTACCTTCAAATTGGTAGTGAAAACGAAACTTTTACATCAACTTGAAATGACTGAAGAAAAAGACAGTGCACAGGCACGTTCCTCCAGTCATCACGTGACTGCTGCTCGATCTATAGGAAATATCAACAACAATTTAACTAAACAATTAATATCATAATTAATAATAATAATTTAACAATTTAGACTAATGTCCTCTATTGACTGCGGCTTCGTATAAAAATATAAAAACAATTTAATTCAGAAATTTTAGCCTAATATTGTAATTAATACTATAAATAATAAATATAACAATTTAGAATAGTAGCCTTTCCCATTATCATGAAGTCAGAGTCCCTAGCAATCACAATAGTGGATATTAACGTTTATTTTAGATTTAGTTTGGACACCTTTAAATCATTTTCCGCTGACGCTATATGTTCATAAATTTCGTTTAACGTTCAGTCAGTTTTTAATCAAAATTTCAGTTTTTAATCAAAATTTCAGTTTTCAATCAAAATTTCGTTTAACGTTCAGTCAGTTTTTAATCAAAAGAGACTACGTTCTATACCAAAAAATAATCTTTGTCGGCGGCAACGGTCTATGTAGTCGTAAGCTGCCGTTAAACTGTGGATCCATCCAACGTTCAGTCTATACTCTATAGTACCAAGTGGGAAGCCGTTCAAGTAATCGTAATCGTAATCGTAATCTCCAAACTTCTAAAGCGCCACTCGAAAGCCAAGCACAGGGCACCAGCTTATTCACGAGCGCTGCGTCTAGTCAGAGGGGTTGTCCAAAAGAGTAGTCCGAGGGAGGTCCGAGTCCGGTTTCCAGAGGATCAGAGAGGGCACAGCAGATGTTAAGGCGGGTGTCTTTTAGGTCGAGGATTGGAAGGTACAGGATCAGATGAGTCAGGATAAGAGTTCTTGAAAAGCAGAGACTTTAGTTTCGAGTGGAAAGCCTTGGGGGTGATGGAAAGAGGAGCCTGAGGCAGATGATGGTGGATGATTGGCGATGATGGTGGAGGAACCGAAAAAGTGCGGAATTCAGGAGGTAGATCGTTCCAGAGACGCGGCGAAGTGTTGGATATTGCTCGGTTGGAGAACTTGAGATGAGTAGTGACCGGGGTCTAGAAAGAGTGAGAACGGAGGAGGATCGGGTAGAGCGGGTTGGCTAGATGGTGAAGAGTTCACGGAGATATCTGGGCTGGGAGTGTTGTAGGGAGTTGTAGGTTAGTGATAGGACTTTGAAGTGAATTCGCTCTGTGATTTTTAACCAATGGAGTGATTTGAGGATTATCTTATAAGCTGCCATTAAACTGTTAAACTGCCGTTATATTATCTTATAGAAGTCAATGGCCTTTTGTTGCCGTAAGATGTCATTAAACTCTGGATCCATCCAATCTATTAGTAAAATTTTCAATACTCGCCTTGAGAAATGTACGTGCACTACTAAACACTTTGGACGTGACTTCAAAAATCTCAAAAGTAAAAAATCTCAAAAGAAATGATAAGTTGACAGATAAAGATAATAAGATAAGATAAGATAAGATAAGATAGAATTTAATTGACCAATTGCTATCCGCATTTTGGTGTACAGACATGGTAAACATACATAATCAATTGAACTAATCAAGACAGTCAAATTTTCTAAAATTACACATATTAACCTAAATCAGAGAGTCCATATATCATCCTAATGATGACTTTTTTCTCATCAAGCCATCAGCCGGAGGGATTTTGCGGTTATGGGCGCGTCGACGCAGGTGGTAGAAGGTGGCTTTGGCTGGCGGGAGCGCTTCATCTAATCATTGGATACATGAATCAAAGTCTCGTTTTTATAAGGCACTAATTACCATCGTGGTCTTGTGTGTTTTAGCGATATGATGTATTATATAATCTATCATAAGACCATGACTGTACCATGAACACTATTTTTCAACTTAATATTACTTTATTATAACGCCATCTTATGGGACGCGGTGGTGTAGCGGTATGTTCTGTGCCTTGTGACCAGAGGGTCGCAGGTTCGAATCTAGCCTACCTCAAGCCACTGCGTAGCGACCTTAGACAAGTTGCTCGCCCACAATTGTCTGTGAGAAAGGCAACGGGAAACCACCTCACTCATCTCATCCCCGGGTGGCGTAAAAGCCAATGGACCTGCCTTCGGGCAGAGCACTCATTTTTTTTTTTTTTATTCACAAGTTTACCGTCATCATATGACATCAAAGGCCGTTGACGACAATTCAATATTATGTACAATACAACTTTTAAAAAAAACAAAGAATTAATAGAGTTCAAATGACACCATTTAAAGGCGTCTAAACAGTATTTTACAATGTCACTGATATTCATTGTTTGACATCATAATATAACTCAGCTATTAATATCTATGATACTTGCAGGCAAGCTATACAATGCTTTGCAGAAATATCATAAACAATTTATTTCTATTCTACTTTGAATTTTCAAACATTGCAATCAAATATTATTAAAGAAATACATGTATAGTCACAGATTAAAAATCACAGTTCTTTATCATATGTTATATGTTATATTCATTGTTTGACATCATAATATAACTCAGCTATTAATATCTATGATACTTGCAGACAAGTTATACAATGCTTTGAAGAAAATATCATAAACAATTTATTTCTATTCTACTTTGAATTTTCAAACATTGCAATCAAATATTACTAAAGAAATACATGTATAGTCACAGATTTAAAATCACAGTTCTTTATCATATGCTATAGACATGAATATAAAAGAGTAATGTAATTTCACCAGATTTTCTTAATTTCTTACTTTTAATTGTTAATAAAGCTTAATGGTTATTTATTATACATGTAATGTTGACATGAGATTCTTACTTTAATTACAAATGTTTACATAAGGAATCAATCAATACAACAACAAAAAACCGTATTAACATAATAATATAGGCTACATACATGCTGTTTAAAAAAAACAAAAACAAAACAAAAACAAAAATAAAATAAAATAAAATCTTTATAACAGATTTAATCTATTCATATTACAGCCCAACAACTAAAAGTCTACACAAAGGGAACCACCCGTCGACGTCCATTGACAAAATTACAAATATTACATCCTACAAAACCTTTCCCTTACCGATAATGTTGACCAGTCTAAAAACTTCACTTTGAAAGCAGCCTACACCAAGCAAGGTCTTAATGCTAAATTCTAACTTGAATAGTGTACACTTATCTCTTAATATATTTGAGATATTTTCTTTATTACAATGTAACAACAGATGATTTATATCTTCTTTGACTTGACAAGAGGTGCACAATCCATTGACATGCTTCTTCATTAGAAACAGTCTTTCATTAAGATTCACTTTCCCCAATCTTAGCCTGGAAATTTGCACTTCCTTTTTTCTACTATGATCTATAAATTTATTATTGGTATCTGTGACAGGACAAATGCTCTTATAATGAAGACCCTTGAGGTCACTATCATATTCCTTCTGCCATTTAGAGATTATATGAGATTTAATTATTGAAAATACTTCCTGTAATTCTAAATAATCTGTGGAGTTAATTGTGGGTAATTCTAATGATTGCTTTGCTAAGGAATCAGCTCTTTCATTACCCAGTATATCTATATGACTAGGAATCCATATCAAATGTACCTCACTCAACTTTATTTGATTAAAGATTCTTATTGTATCTTGCAATAAATTGGGTCTGGACTTAGAAAAGGATTTCTTTAGAGAAGTAAGCACACTCAAAGAATCAGAAAATATAGCAAAATGTTTAAGGTCCTGGTTTTCATTATCTACTATCCAGGCAAAAACTTCTTTTATAGCAGTCATTTCAGCAGTATAAACACTGGAATTATCACAAAGGCGTAACTTATTATCTATATCTAAGCTTGGTATAGTATAGGCAGCGGCAGCTAAGCTATTTGCTTTAGAACCATCTGTGTAGACATGAGTATAAGAATTGTATTTACTTATGTGTTCCAGAGTGAGGAGTTTTAGAATTTCAGGATTATCATCCTTTTTACTAATTGATTTGTGGGAATCTTGATTGAGCCACAGGCTAAAAAGTCAAATCTTGCGACGACTAGTTCGATCACTTACAATCATTCAATCGTCGTGAAACTTGGCAGATAGACTCGCCCTCGCACACACTTCATTCTATCAAAATTTCAGCTCCCCCAAAAAAGGCTAGCTTATAGAATCGGGGACTCAACTTTTCGAATCGGGGAATCCCCTTTTCCGAAACGCAGCGTTGCCATTGGCCAGCGTTGCCATTGGCCGCAACAGACACGGGTGCGCTGCCTCATTAAACGCATGCTATGTCGTAAAATAAACGCGGACTATATATTTGTAGAGGTAACTGCTTCGTAAGACGCATTATAGGATACTAGATGGATATAGTAAAAAACTTTGTTTTTACGGGCTGTATTTTATTTATCCATCTAGTTTAACTTGCAGGAATCTTGCTTGTGTCACAGGCTAAAAGTCAAATCTTGCGACGACTAATTCGATCACTTACAATCATTCAATCGTCATGAAACTTGGCACATAGACTCGCCCTCGCACACACTTCATTCTATCAAAATTTCAGCTCCCCAAAAAGGCTAGCTTATAGAATCGGGGACTAAACTTTTCGAATCAGGGAATCCCCTTTTCCGACACGGAGCGTTGTGATTGGCCAGCGTTGCCATTGGCTGCAACAGAAACGGGTGCGGTGCTTGATTAAACGGACGCTATGTTGTAAAATGCTATATATTTGTAGAGGTAACTGCTTAATATGACGGATTATAGGATACTAGATGGATATAGTAAAAAACTTTGTTTTTACTATTGGTTCTTTTTTTATCCATCTAGTTTAACTTGCAGGAATCTTGATTGAGCCACAGGCTAAAATGTCAAATCTTGCGACGACTAGTTCGATCACTTGCAATCATTCAATCGTCGTGAAACTTGGCATATAGACTCGCCCTCGCACACACTTCATTCTATCAAAATTTCAGCTCCCCAAAAAAGGCTAGCTTATAGAATCGGGGACTAAACTTTTCGAATCGGGGAATCCCCTTTTCCGACACGGAGCGTTGTGATTGGCCAGCGTTGCCATTGGCTGCAACAGAAACGGGTGCGGTGCTTGATTAAACGGACGCTATGTTGTAAAATGCTATATATTTGTAGAGGTAACTGCTTAATATGACGGATTATAGGATACTAGATGGATATAGTAAAAAACTTTGTTTTTACTATTGGTTCTTTATTATCCATCTAGTTTAACTTGCAGGAATCTTGCTTGTGTCACAGGCTAAAAAGTCAAATCTTGCGACGACTAATTCGATCACTTACAATCATTCAATCGTCATGAAACTTGGCACACAGACTCGCCCTCGCACACACTTCATTCTATCAAAATTTCAGCTCCCCAAAAAGGCTAGCTTATAGAATCGGGGACTAAACTTTTCGAATCGGGGAATCCCCTTTTCCGACACGGAGCGTTGTGATTGGCCAGCGTTGCCATTGGCTGCAACAGAAACGGGTGCGGTGCTTGATTAAGCGGACGCTATGTTGTAAAATGCTATATATTTGTAGAGGTAACTGCTTAATATGACGGATTATAGGATACTAGATGGATATAGTAAAAAACTTTGTTTTTACTATTGGTTCTTTTATCCATCTAGTTTAACTTGCAGGAATCTTGCTTGATTGATTGATTGAGTCACAGGCTAAAAAGTCAAATCTTGCGACGACTAGTTCGATCACTTACAATCATTCAATCGTCGTGAAACTTGGCAGATAGACCCGCCCTCGCACACACTTCATTCTATCAAAATTTCAGCTCCCCAAAAAGAGGCTAGCTTATAGAATCGGGGACTAAACTTTTCGAATCGGGGAATCCCCTTTTCCGATACGCACCGTTGTGATTGGCCACCGTTGTGATTGGCTGCAACAATAACGGGTGCGGTGCCTGATTACACGGACGCTATGTTGTAAAATGCTATATATTTGTAGAGGTAACTGCTTAATATGACGGATTATAGGATACTAGATGGATATAGTAAAAAACTTTGTTTTTACTATTGGTTCTTTATTATCCATCTAGTTTAACTTGCAGGAATCTTGCTTGTGTCACAGGCTAAAAAGTCAAATCTTGCGACGACTAATTCGATCACTTACAATCATTCAATCGTCATGAAACTTGGCACATAGACTCGCCCTCGCACACACTTCATTCTATCAAAATTTCAGCTCCCCAAAAAGGCTAGCTTATAGAATCGGGGACTAAACTTTTCGAATCGGGGAATCCCCTTTTCCGACACGGAGCGTTGTGATTGGCCAGCGTTGCCATTGGCTGCAACAGAAACGGGTGCGGTGCTTGATTAAACGGACGCTATGTTGTAAAATGCTATATATTTGTAGAGGTAACTGCTTAATATGACGGATTATAGGATACTAGATGGAGAGTGAGGAGTTTTAGAATTTCAGGATTATCATCCTTTTTACTAATTGATTTGTGGAGGCTAATATCAACATGAATATTTTCATTGAGCCATGGGGGATCTGAAGGAAAAGAAGGAGCCTTATAAGGGTAGTCAAAGGAGGAAAAGAAGTCAAATGTGCGTTGATATGTAGACAGATTTTTATTATCTCTAGTCTTAAACTTAAAAGTCCAGTGAGGTTGAAAGATTGTTCCCATTGGATGATTAGGGCTTCCAATGACTTTTGCTCCTAGTTTAAGCGAGTTCTGTAAATTTCTTAAATGTAAGGGAGGTTCACCACATTCATTTTGAAGTGCTATAGCCGCAGTTCCTTTAGCAGCCCCACAGCAGAGTCTCAACGCCTCAGTTTGAATGGATACCAACTTATTCAAGTGAGTCTTTGACGCAGATGCATAGGCTACATCGCCATACTCAATTACAGATAAAATTGACTTCGAAAACAGGGGAGCCATAATTGGACTCAAGGTTCACCATGAAACAAAATTTCTGTATATATAGCATCAAGTCGAGTGATTTAAAGGTGTTTAAACTAAAGTTTAACACAAGCATTGGATTGTGTTAAAAAGTGTATAAGTATGTAAGCAAGTATATTCTTTACTAGCAAATTACACATCGCACTCTAGTGTACAGACATCTCATTTACACCGTTAAAATTATATAACAACCTTAACAATAAATATATTTTGATGATAGACTATGAATTGTGTTTTCAAATAGGCCTACCTACGCGTTCATATGTCTCGCGATCTAAATCTAGAGTTCAAGACCTTAGGTGAATCATGCCTACAAATTTCGTAATAGCCTAAACACCACGCTTATGCAATGCAGGGCTGTTAAAGGCTTGGTTTTGGTTTTGGTTTTTTTTGGTTTTAAAAACAAAAAAAAAAAAAAACCGCAAATTTTGGTTTTTGGTTTTTACAAATTAAAAAATTATAAATGCCAAAAATGTCGTCTCTTCAACTCTCTTGGCAATTGTTGTATGGTCTTTGTTAACTGCGTTTTATGACATTCTACGGTTCTACTGTTCTAGGTAATTTCATTTATATGCATCTGATTAATTTAAATGGTATTATGCCATTTTTATATGAGTTTATGATCCGAAATAGGAAAATCTCAAAAGCAAAAAAACCAAAAACCAACTTTTCATTTTGAAAAAGTTTGGTTTTTGCACCTCTGATGCAATGGCGGGATGAGGCGCTTGTTTCATTAGACTTTGTCTATTATCCTTTGATTACTCACCAAAACCTCACTTCTTGCAATCTCCCCACAGGTTTTCCACTCACAACTGAAAACACTGCTTTCTCACAAAGCCTATCCTGATTCCTCCTCTTCCCCTTAGGCCTACCTCCGTCGCCGTTTCAATTCTAAACACCACCCAACTTAGCCGTCTGACTGTCTACCTGACCCCTTCCTTTGGATCTTGACCTGAAACCATTTTCACTCCCCTCGCCTATCGCGTTTCCTTCAACTAAGCTCCTGTGATTAAGCTGGTTCTCGCGACTCCGCTTTTTTGGGCGCTGTAGAAGTGTCGAGATTACTATTACGATAAGAACCGCTGGTAAGTAAGTAAGTAAGTAAATGGACGAGTAATAAATTAATCGGTATGTAGGTAAATAAGTAAGTAAGGAAGTAAATAATAAGTGAGCTACCCACTTGCCAAACTCTTTTCCAAGTATGTAGACGTCATGGAACGCCACATCGATGACGCTGTCTATGATCCAACGGTTTACCAGTCGCATCCTCTCAGGGTCAAATCTACGCCCGCACAGGATCAAAGGTCAAAAAAGGTCGACGAGTTACGCTCAAACCTGGGCAAGGGCTACGGTCGCAGTTTTCGAGGCTTAATCCAGAACTTCTTACGCCACGAAAAGCGAAAACTGCGAATGTGTTAATTGAACGTAAATGCCTACAATAGTTGCTTAACAACAGACGTCATAATACTCCTATTAATTGCGTTAATGAAACACGACAGCCGATTGGTTGGAGAACTCGCCTTGCAACATGGAGGGCATGGGTTCGATTCTCCTGCCCTGAGATGGTGACCATGCATGACGTTGAGCAAGTCCTTCACTCACATCTGCTCAGCACCATCGATTGATGCTTGGTCATTGGATAGTGGCGCTTAATAAATGCATAATAATAGCAAGATAATGCCGAAAAGAGCCAAACGCCTAGGCTACCTAGAGCAATCCTTTCCAACAGTCTCTGAACTTGCCAATATAGCCGATGCGAAACTCCTTTTCTCCATAAAAATTACACAACCCCAAGCATGTACTTCACCAACTCCTACCTCCACTCCGACCCCTCTCATCTCACCAATTAAGACCTAGAGCACACAACCATACTTTCCCACCCAAGGACAACTCTCAATTTATTCCCAGATCATTATATAAAAATATTTACTAGTTTATTCTAAAATATTCTAATGAACTTTAATTATTCTTTATCACTCATGTTAGCATTTCTGCGTTTTTGTCAGATTGTTTTCTCAATTAAACGAATATACAGGGATGGGCAGTAATTGAAATTACGTAATTGAAATTACTTTAAATTGTGCAATTTGTAATTTGTTAATTTGTAATTCAATTACATTTTCCATGTATATTGTAATTTGAAATTACATTTCATGTCCCAAAGTAATTTGTAATTTGTAATTCAATTACATTTTGCCGAGTAATTTGCCCATCCCTGCGAATATATATATATATTAGGGTGGAGTGAATCCGAGTGAAAAACAATTTTTTCTCGAATTTCAAAATCCGTTAGTGATCAAAAGTTGCGTATGGTATCAAAGAAATGCTACAAAAATTTTGAAATTTTTATGTTGACGTCTTCTGCCCTCTACCGGACGATTTAAGGACAAAATGGCTGCCAATTACTTCAGATGACTAAAAGTAAAGCATTTTATGTGACAGAAACACGGTTTTAGGCTCTAAATTAAGATTATAGGGTTCAAGGAATGCAATGGAATCAAAGACATATATGTAGCACTTCAAAAAATCAAAATGGCGGACAAAATGGCGGCCAGAATCTTAAAATGGCAATTGATGAAGTCATGTATGCAATGGAATCATGATTTCAGGGTCTGAGTCAACATTTTCGAGGTCAACAAATATGATGAAGCCAATGTCATTCAGGTAGCACTGCACGAAAACCAAAATGGCGGACAAAATGGCGTCCATATCCTGGAATTGGCTATTAGTGGAGTTCTGTATGTAATTATTTAGTATTGAAATCACGCTTTGTTTCATATGTTGGCATTATCTTTCTAGCTTCAAGTCTTGCGCGAACTAATCCATCTCTTGCATGCTGTCCAACAACCAGCAATGATGACTCTGTAACTGTCTTGACAGACCTCTCGACTGCTTGAGTATGGCATGGAAACTTTGGAAAGCGAAGTAAATCAATCGCGGAGTCGTCGGCATTGTGGATCAACTGTTCCAGGTCGTCATCATTTATGTCCTTCGTTAGAGGTGGCTCTGTCACTTCACATGACTGCCAGTCAATTAATTCTGTATAGTCGGCTGCATGAAAGTTCAAACTTGGGGGGTG
Organism: Aporrectodea caliginosa; assembly: GCA_020284085.1. Classification (NCBI taxonomy): domain Eukaryota; kingdom Metazoa; phylum Annelida; class Clitellata; order Crassiclitellata; family Lumbricidae; genus Aporrectodea; species Aporrectodea caliginosa. The sequence continues at coordinate 1,555,480 of JACEVL010000329.1, read as the reverse complement.
AAATATGCGAATTCCTCTCTGAGGCTTCTTACTCGATCGCGCCTTCATTATTCTTCTGATTCCTAATTCTCGAATTGATTTCCTCTCATCCGTGATCATTGAAAGAAGTACATTTTCAGGATGAGCAAAGAAGGCGTTTCTCTGAATAACTGGATCAACTATTGACTTTAAATAATCAGGCAAGTATCGTGATTTGTTAGCAAGCATCCACAGATGCTTCGCACCATCTTTGCAGGAGGGTTTGGACTTTACTGCAAACCAAACAGGGGCGTAAACTTTCAAAACGAACTCAGTAATTGTCGAGAGACAGTTGCTTGGCTCTTTCGTGGCAACGTATAGGCGTAGTATTCTGTTAGCCAAAGTCAACCAACGAGACATTACTAGTTTTCCAGGACTTCGATGCAACAGTGCCTCATCGCATATACCACTAGATACAGCTTGAGACATGTCGTACAAGTATCTCTGGTCTGTACTGAGATCCTGCAGAACAGAGTCAGGTAGCACTTGTAAATCGCATTCAATTTGCTGGAATTTAACCATTGGCATGTTCTCACATCGTTGAACTTGTGTTCCAAGTTCGCCTGAAAAGCTTCGTGGTCCGGTAGTACTGCCATCAAGTTGCTCGAAGAGGTGACGTAACGGTAGCTCGTTGGTATGTAATAGGCATATGAACCAGTGGAGTGGACGCTTAAGATGTACTTCTAACAATCTGATAATACCACCCTTATGTCCTGTGTTGACAGCCGTTCCATCGCATCCCATGACAGCCAATAATTCCATGCTTATCTTTCTTTCTTCGAAGAAATCCAGTATGGCCTGCTTTATACACTCAGCACTGCCACGCACTGGAGCAATATGTCCCAAATAGTTCGAGTCGGGTTCTTCAATCAATACTATGTGTTCTTCAATAACAGTCCTGCGATGTAACTTACCTCCAATATTTTCCTGCAGTAGAGTCTTGTCTTTTCTGCCGTCGAAGTATAGACCGCGAAGATCCGAAGAATGGCTTGCGGATTCCTGAAGCAAATCTTCACGCAGTCTTTTTCTTTCTCTTCGGAGTTTGGAACGGTCAATAACCTCAGATTTATCGCCAGTTGTTACTATTCCGAAATCTGTAAGTAGGCTCGAAGCAATGTCTGCTGCTGCTCTGTCAGATATTCCATATCTCTCTGACGCTTGTGCCGTGTTCGTCAGTCGTCGTCTTTGTTGTGAGTGTTGAGTTTTGGCGATTTTTTTGTCTTCCATTTCTTCCTTGCCTGCTGAAGATCCATTATCGGTTTCGTCACCTTCAAGGTTTTTGTCAGATGAATAATGTTCATCAAGCTCATCAACCGACCTTGATGTTGAAGCACCGCTTGATGTAAGTCGCATCGCTTCGTCCTTCTTTCGTTGTGCTCTAAGCATAAGTTTTTCTGTTTTCGGCCGGTCGATTGACCCTATCATCATTGTCCTTACAGTTCTTTGGTCTTTTAGAAATTGTCTTTCTTCCACCGGAATCTTTCCTTCTTTTGGACATCTACATGCGGCTGGATCTGAGCACTTGCAACTGGCAATGTCAAACAACGTATTTATTGCATGTTCTCTGAATTTTGCGACCTTCTGCTCGTAGTTGGCACTTCTTTTACATGCGGGGTATCGGATTAACTTTAGATACTGATCATGATGGATTCGCACAAGTTTAGTGATTCGATCTATCGTAACAGTCGGGACAGAGGCCCGTGTCCAAATTTCTTTCACTTTTTTTACTAGAACACTGACAATTTCGAATGCTTCGGGCTCTTTAACTGGGTGTTTACGTAAATCACGCCTTACCCATTGGTAGTCCTCAAGAAGATCTCGAATAGTTGGTAAGACATCTAGTTTCATTCGCTTTGCAACTCCAAATATTGGACAGATGCTCACTTTTCTCTTAAGTCTTAAGCGACTCTCAGCCATTTTGCTTCTACAGTTTGCTAAGAAAATGAAATTCTATCAGAATGTATTTAAAGAATACTACGAATACTACTAAGAATACATAATAGTTTAGGTCACGTCACGATGATGGAATTCTATCACTTTGGTTGACGTAAACATGAAATATTGCAGGCTAAATTGCCTGACAGTACTGAAAATCAATATGGCGTCCTAAAATCGTCCGGTAGAGGGCAGAAGACGTCAACATAAAAATTTCAAATTTTTTGTAGCAATTCTGTGATACCATACGCAACTTTTGATCGCTAACGGAATTTCAAATTCGGAAAAAATTTTTTTCACTCCACCCTAATATATATACTATAAACAATAATTATTGCTGCTTTGTCCAGGTTCTCGACTGGAACTGGGCAGTGATGTAGTTTGGAGTCCAAAGAGTTTGACGACGTCTTGTGGCATTAAAAGCCGTTGGCGTCGATAGGAATTTTTAGAGCTTCCTTCGCTAAAGTACATTAACTAATACGAACAGACTGTGTGTTGGTAGGTATATATATATATATATATATATATATATATATATATATATATATATATATTCGTTTAATTGAGAAAAACAATCTGACAAAAACGCAGAAATGTTAACATGAGTGATAATGGATAATTAAAGTTCGATTAGAAGATTTTAGGATAAACTAGTAAATATTTTTATATAATGATCTGGGAATAAATTGAAAGTTGTCCTTTGGTGGGAGAATGTGTGCTGTTTAACGACGCTGTCACAACAAGGATGGTTAGCGATACCCTCTGCCTTTCTCCAGGTTTGGGACTGGCACTTTCATAGGTAGGGTAATGGCGCAGTTCAAACGTCACTTTTTTTATTCAAACGTTTAACGTCGTCATGTGACGTCAAAGGCCGTTGACGACAATTCGAAAATATGGTGAATTAAACTTAACTGTTTAAATAAATTTAATTCATCGTCATCTATTATCTTCTATTAGCTGTTTGAACAGCAATTTGGGGATGGCAATCAAACAATTGTAATGTGTTATTATACGACACTTCATATTCTACTCCATTTTATAGGGCCATTGTACGGCGTAGAAAAGGTGTGCAAAGAACTGAACTGTTTAACGAAACTGTGTCGTTACAAAAATGATTTGACAACTCCGCCACTGTTCGCTTTCTGACAGTGCCAGTTCCAAGCCTGGATAAAGGAGGAGGGCGACGCTAATGGTCTTTGTTACCACACAGCGGTCGTTTAACAGTAAACAAGCAAGCCTCCATTTGACTCTAGGCTTCGTAATCGTAATCATAACCGTAAACAACAAATTTCTAAAGAGCCGCTCTAAAGTTAAGCGCAGAGCACCAGCTTATTCACGAGCGACCGTATATGGCCTTTATTGTTCTCCGACAATTATACTACACGCTGTTTTTTCCTTACTTATCATACTGTAATATCTGCTGGGGCTCAAACTACTCCTCTAGATTAAAACGCCTTGAGACTCTCCATAAACGTGCCATACGTGTGACTTGCTTACTGGGATGGTCTGATAGCACAAAATTAATATTTAAAGAGCACAATATTCTAAAATTGAATGATATTACAAAATATCAAATTGGACTATTCATGTACTGTTATCATTATAGGCTTCTTCCATCACTGTTTGATAAATATTTCCTTAAAGGTGTAGCTATCCATGGACATGATACTAGAGCATCCTGTAAATATCGAACCCCAGGGGCACGAACCAGGACTAAGCAGTTCTCAATTAAATGCTCAGGTCCACCACTTTGGAATTCTCTTCCTCCAAATTTAATAATTATATTACACATGGCTCAATTTAAAGCTCAACTGAAACATTATCTGTTGAACACATAAAAAGAATATGACTCGATAGATTGTACCTGTAGTTAAGATTGTTTAAGATGTACAACTGTGAACATTATAATCTGTTTTGTTTTTGATTTGTTTGTTTGTTTTAAATCTTGTACAGCAATGGTTTTTATTTTATTTAGTTGTTTGGCTATGATTTAGCCCTAACATTGTTATTTAAGTTGAATTTTCTATAAGTATATGATCATAAAAATTGTCTTGCCATCAGTAAATGTAATGTGGAAAAGGGGCAGCCCTGCAATAGCGGATTATTTTATCCTTTAGGGCTGTCCTGTTGACGGCATCAGCAGATTAACTTTTTTTAATGACTGATTGTTAATTAATTGTGCTGTTGTTGATTCAATAAACGGCTGATTGATTGATTGATTGACCCTGCTCATTTTTCAATGAATTGATCGGGTGAGATCTCTCATCACGCTGTCCGTTTGAATGGGCGCCACGCCATTTAAGATCCCCGTGTACGGACTGAATGTAGTACTGGGGTTCCGCACTTCCGCTAACGCCCGGGGCGTGAACGGATCCACCACGTAAACGAAATCTACTAGTATGCTTTTTCTCAGATGGCGCTAGTATTCTTAAGACCGACGCGCATCATATGTGTTGCATCTACCGTCAAACTATAGTTCTCAATTTCGTGTCCAATATGCTTCCGGTTGCCTTTAGGTCTGTCCGCTCTGTCGTCATTCTGAGTGTTTAGGGTGTAGTCCGATCGTTTCTTCCCTCCTGGGCTGTTATTTCTTCAATAATCAAATATTTTCTCATTTCCTTTTAGAATATTTAATATATTGGTCTGTTTCGTTGTCTAAGATTTCGTAGAGATGAGTTCAAATTCGGAGAATGGCGTCGTCGTAGTGGTGAGTGTTGGCCATGCGGAGAATTCGCTGGCCAATAGACTGGACGACCAGGTGACACTATCCGACACGAAAATTGAAGTTAAAACAACCCAGGACGGGGTCAGTTTCGATCACAGAATGAACGATGTAAACTCGGACAATCACGGAAGCGACGGAAGTGATGCTGACAACGAACAGCCGCGAGATGTCGCTGTGAGGGCGGAAATTCCGGCGGCCAATGTGTCGGCGACACCTAACGGTGAGTTTATCTGTCCCGATGAAGAACTGATCGCGAAGATCGTCACTCAGATCGAGTTCTATTTCTCAGATGAGAATATTGTCAACGATACCTACCTTCTGAAGCACATCAAGCGCAACAAGCAGGGCTTTGTCAGCATCAAAGTGATATCGACTTTCAAGAAAACGAAGAAACTGTCAAAAGACCCCCGCATCATCGCCTACGCCCTACGCAGATCGCAGAAGCTCCAGGTCAACGAGCCAGGGACTAAGGTTAGGAGGATAGATCCGCTTCCCCCTCCTCCCACAGACCCGCAAATCGACCCACCGCTGAGGACTGTGGTCGCAACGAACCTTTCGATGGAAAACCCGACTATGGAGACGATCGTGGAGCAGTTTGCCAAATGTGGCAGCATCGCTCAGGTCCGAATAATCCGTCCGGGAAGCGCGGTTCCAGCAGACGCAAAGAAGCACCTGGAAAAACACCTGGAAGTCGGTGCCAACTCCACATTTGCGCTGGTGGAGTATGAAGACGCTGGAGGCGCCGTGAAGGCGTGCAAGACGCTGACGAACACGGGTGACTGGCGTCGCGGAATGCGCGTGACGATGCTCGTGCCGCCTGCGAAGAAGGAAAGTGCCGGCGCAAAGAATGTCGAGTCAAAGCAAGGAGTCGACGATCGAGCGCAGGAGTCAGATGGCGCTGATAGCAGTGAGGCGAAGAAAAACAAAAAGAAGAAAAAGAGGAACTCGCGAGTGATGGAGCTCGCTCATGGTGAGTCGCCGTACTCAAGCAGCGGCTCAGACGTGGATCGAAGGAAGAGTCCGAGTCGAGACAACGCGGCCCGGACTTCTCCGGTTCAGGGTCTGAAGCCAGGCGACGCGGCAAAGAAAACAGGTGGTAGCCCCAAATCGAGCCCGAAAGGAAGTCCGACGATGGCCCGGCGGAGCGGAAATCACTACGGGCGCTCACCGCTCGCTCACGACTCGGAGAACGAAGACTGGCGAGCAAGATCGGGTTCCCTCGGAGCGTCTGCGGATCAACTTGGAACGAGTCCGTCGCAAGGCCAGAGTCCGTGGATCCAGCGAAGGCTCAAGGCTCAGCAGGAGTTGGGAGTGAGTCCAGGTGCGAGTCCTCTTCTGGGGCGACGTAACGGAGACACGGTGGGCGTCGTCCCTCCCGAGGCAGGAGACTTCCACCGGGCGTCAGAGAATGACCGCGTCGTCAGGCAACCCCGAGGTCCAGACGGGACGAAGGGATTCAGGGCAGGGCGCACTGAAGTACTCGTTGTCAACTAGCAACTGCCACCATCAGAACTTTTTTTGGTGATTTGCATAGGATTTTTTATCCACTGTCAACCGCTTAGAAAATTCGTCTGATATTCGATCCTTGGTGATATGCGTTTAAGATTTCATGGTCACTGCATAATGAAATCATTGCTCGTTATGCTGTGATTGAGTCACGCTGTAACTGTTGCTTTGCTGTAAATGTTTCTAATGACGTTGTTGTAAATGACGTTCTGAAGTTAATTCCTAATGCATTCTATTGTTTGTGTGCTCATGTGGTAGTAACAAGAACAGCCTAGATTGGTGTGGAAATAGAGTGCTGCACCACGAGCAATGATAGTACAAGAAATAGTAATATTTTTTTCAACTGTTACTTATTGACTCTTAATTTTGAACTACGGGTCTTTAATAACTCTTAATTAGGACTATTATTTTTATTATTCAGATATTATGTTGTGCTCAATTTTATTATTATTGTTGATCTGAAACGTAAATCTGGTAATTTATGAATTGAGTTCACGTCAAGAGCGCGGATAGTTGGATAAAAGATAATTCTTATAATCGTTTGTGAAATGCACTAAGAGACGGGTCTCTCGTAGCTTTAATAATAATTATCAACTAAGAAAGGTTGATATAAAAAGATAATATTAATTAAATATTAATTAATTATCTAGTATTGCTGCATTGTTCCATGGAACCATTTGAGTATGTTAAACAACAGATTGCCTGGCACTGTCTTTGTGACGTTTCCACAAATCCTTTGTCAAATAATAGGCTATGTCTGTTTTTGATGATATCTTGTCATTGAAGGAGTATGACACTTGGTGGCATCTATATATAGTCAAGCATTTTTTAACTTGTAAGCCATCTGCCTTCCTGCAGTAGTCTTAGCGTTGAGCCATTTCTATTAAGTCATTATCCAATGTCGGGGTTTGGTGCAAAAACATTTTTAGCGTTTTAGTTAGTCGTGCCAACAGTTGTTGCGGATTTTAAACATGACATGTAATTTTTATATTTAAATAAAAAATCAACACAAATTGATTGTTTTAAATCTGGGCGATCATTGTTTGCATACCTGCTGCTGTTGCCTGTTTTTTTCTCTGGTGTTTGGATGTTTCATGGTTCTGACTTTGTACTCGAGAATTTTGGTTGAGGTAGGCCTATGGTTTGCTTGGGAACAACCTTCTATTGATGCCTTGAATGCTATAGAAGATTAGATTAGATTCTGTTGTGGTTGGGTGTCGCTTATTGGGAATCCTTTGGTTGGTTCCACGTGTGTGCGTGGGCCCGCCACTGGTGACTCTTTCAGCTTACTGTGCATTGTTTTGCTAACTGATGTAATATATTCGTTCGTAATGACATTTAACATCATATAGGCTAGTGCAGAGAGCGCCTCTGAGTAGATATCTTTGAAGGGGCACTATATAAATGTACAATAACATTACATTAGTGTCATTGCTGCTGTGGTGTGTGGCAGTTCCTGCTTGGGCCTTGCCCGTCTACTTGCAAGAGCTCTGCTGCCCTACCGTGGGTGTCCGGGGTTGTAGCTCCCTCTGCTCTACTGAGCAGGGTGTTCTCCTGTCCCTTTGCTCCCCATGCCCACTCGATACATTCTATTCTAACCTCAAAGCTGTCCTTTTTAGCCGTGCTTGGGTCAAGAGCACTTCTGAGTAGTAGCCTTAAGGGGTGCTATATAAATCTCTGTAATGAGTGAATGTGTTGCCATGATGCGTAAAGTCTTTTTTAAATTGATTCAACTTATGTCATATGTACTGCTTTTAAAATGTTTTCCCAGGTGTATGTGGTTTGGTCACGATTTTCTCAGCAAAAGCTGATTTTTTTTCTTCTTAAAGCGTACGATATATTACAGTTAAATCGTTCATTCAAGATTTTCAATAAACAAACGCTTGCATGCATTGGAAACTGGTTATTGCACTGTCTTTGATGCCATTTTATAACCGTTATATTGAGATTCTATTATGTTGAGTCATTTTTCTGTAGGTTAATTTTTTATGGGATCTCTGTCATATATCAGAGTTTGTGTGATCAGGAGGCATGTTATAGCGAGTGGCTAAGTTCGTTTAAAGCAAGTGGATTACATGACTATTATTGTCTGGTCATATTTGCATTCAAAAGATTCAAACGGTGTTTGTAAGTTACTGCTCGCTTCAAAGGTGCATTGCACATCGTCCTTTAGTATACTCGGAGCATGATCAGCGCTCAGAGGATACTCGTGTTGTGTGTATTATGCGTTCTGGTTGTGCTCTGTGCATGCTCTTGGTAGGTGCAGGCAGCACCTTTGGGCCTGTTGCTGCGTGCTGTCATCTTGCCGAGTTCTTTGACATCTGATGCGTTGTTCGTCGTTGTTGCGCTGTTGTCTAGGCTGTGAGGGAATTTGATATACGGTGTTTATCTAGTGTATGTATATCTTCATGTATATCGTGCTTTTATTAGCAGTTCATTAGGAAGAGTTTCTATTTAAGTCTACGTCAGTCAGAGTCAATAAAGTGGGATTTTGTCTGTGCTGTAGATTTGTCTTTTCATTCCTTTTATTTATTTTTTATTATTATTACTGCTTGTAATAATTAATTATAATTCTTATTAGTACAGTTGAATTGTATTCACAGTGTTGTACAGTAACGAAGTAAAAGTAACGCGTTTCTGTACTTAAGTAAAAGTTTCAATACTTTTACTTGTAACGAAGTATCACAAAACTGAAAATACTTTTACTTTTAACGAAGTAAAATTTAACCCATTATTCAGTACTTTTACTTCGTTACAATTCGCGTAATATTCGTTACAATGTTCGTTACTAAAAATTGCGAGAATGCATATTTCAGTAGGTCATGAGCATGGTCTGATTTGAAGGAGCTACTTTATATTAGTCCCAGATTGAACATTACACTTCCTGCAGTCAAACGCCTTTTTAGCTTTCCGGTATAACAATGAACCATAAACAACCTCGGTTGAATGACAAGCATTTTCAGAATTTAGTCATCTTGAAAGTAAATAAGTGGATAGAATTATAGACACAAGACTCCGTACTTTTACTTTTTACTTTAAAAGTATTATTTCGAAGAATACTTTTTACTTTTACAAAAGTATTATTTGCGATGAGTACTTTTACTTTTACTTAAGTAAGAAAAGTCCTGATTTACTTTTACTTAAGTACATTTCCCCGATACTTTTAACAACACTGTGTATTCAAACATTTATAAAGGGTCTCTACTCTCTAGTAGAGTGAACTGTTCAGTGAGGCTCTAGTGTGTCCCCATATAATGCAGTTTTTGGCAGCCATGTCAAGAACAGCCTTTATGTGTATTGAGGTTATGCTGTGATAATGAAAACCTGCTATAATGTTGAATTAAAGTTAGGATCATGTCCAAAACCACATCAAATATCAGAATGCTCCAATTATGGTTTTTAATACAATACAACAATACAACTGTATACATGTTTTGATATTGCCCTCCTTCCGAAAGTGCTTGCAACCATACGACAACATCGATGACTCTGAGCAGTTGTGAGCAAAGCTGGAAAGGACTTGCTCAAGGTCCCTACACAGTAACTGCCTCGGGTGAGGCTCGAACCCGTACTCTCCATGTTACAGGCCAAGTGCTCTAACCAATTGTCCACCAGTTTAGCAGCTACGCTTATTGTCCCATTGCTGGGCACAGGTTTACCAGCCACACTTATTGTCCCATAGCTCACCACCAGTTTAGCAGCCACACTTGTTGTCCCATAGCTAGCCACCAGCTTCCATGAATGGCTGTTATTGTGGCAGTAGGCTAAACCTTAATATATATATATAACTTGGTTTGTATCAACATTAATGCCATTTTAAGTTTGGAATATTATTCTAAGTTTCTGTAACTCTCCTCACAAAGTCCTCTCCCTTGCCATCTGTTCTTCCCACTGACAGTGTGCAGTCAGTGTACTCATTATAGCTGGGATTTTAACCCCACATCTTGATTGACAGCCCAGCATGCTAATTACTACACTACTGAGCACCCTAGCCCATGGATGATAAATTTAAATTAAATTAGCGTGCCTTCCACCATTGCCCGTACTCTAATAGTGCCAGTCCAAAGTTTGCATAAAGTAGGTTGGTGATGCTAATTTTTTTTATGACAGCGTCGTTAAACAGCAACTAACTACACAGGTCGCTCGGGAGAACGCATATTATGGTTGAATTATAGTGATAGAGTCATCTGATCCTTCACATTCAAACTCTACCCATCGAACACCTGCCTTAACATTGATCTGTGTAAGTAAGTAAGAATGTTCTTTTGAACGCAAGCAAACGCTCAGCGCTTTACATAAAGTCAGAAATAATTTATGTACAAAGAAAACGATAATTAGAAGAAAATTAGGTCAACTAGAAAACATATGTCTAACTGTACAACATCTTAGCTAAGAAGCCACGCCTGGTAAGGGAATCAAATCTAGGGAGAACACGGTTATGTGAGCGCCGCAGGTCATGACCAGTGCAATTGACAGAGGGGAGAAGGTCGTGGAGGGTGTGGCTAAGTATTTGTTAAGATGTTTCTAAATAGGTCTATATCAAGAGTTTTGCAAAGCTCCTCAAAGGTGGGGAAAGATGTAGGTAGGAAACCCAGGCGTAACAACTTGCGGACCAGTGCGCTCAGAGAGTCAAGTTCCTGTCCCCGCCCCCATCCTATGGCAACCGCACTCGGGCTTCCTTTGGACTACGTTTTTGGACAGCCCCTATTTGTCGACGCAGCGCTCGTGAATAAACGGGTGCCCTGCGCTTCGCTTTTGAGTGGCGCTTTAGAAGTCTGTAGTTTACGATTACGAATTATTTATAATCTTTGGTCTCGTTCCTCCGTTCTTTGGTTTCACTTCCGGTCGCCATTTTAGTAGTTGGCGAGTGCGATTTATGGGAATTTTGGATTATTTCAAGATTTAATTATCATTTGATAAAGGGAATAAGGAAAAATGCCGTCTGTCGATGTCGATGTCAATGTCGTCGAAGTGGTGGTGGAAGAGTCCGCTCCAGCGTCAAGATCTACGATCGGCATTATCTATCCGCCCCCAGAAGTTAGAAGTATCCTTTTGCGTTTAAGTAACGACATGGTCCGACTAATAACATATAAAAGTAGTGCGGCACCCAATTGATGAGTGTTGAAAACAAGCCAAGGCATTCTATTAGTTTCCCGGACCGCAACCTACCACCACTTACGGGTAATATAGAGTGTCTTTGGTCCAACCGTTGTACTTCGCTCTGATTGGTCGACTTAAATAGCACATGGAGTATCACTTACCGGGAGATTCTAAACCGTTCTGGTACTTGTCCGTTTCACGACCCCAAAATGACTCATGATAACTGTAATGAATCCAGCTTCTATTTAAGCAAAATTCGTTTCATCAATCCCACTTCTACCTAGCCTCAAATTATTTTCATCAATCCCACTTCTATTTAGCAAGAATTCTTTATTCTTTTCGTCAATCCAACTTCTTTATCGACCAACGCTGACTCGCCATGCAGTGGCGAGTCATTTACGAGGCTAAACTGCACGCTTTTTCATAAATCCAGCTTCTATTTTAGCTAATAACTAGTTTCATCAATCCAACTTCGATTTCGGCAAACATAAGACACAATGCCCTCTTTGTGATATTGTCCGTGCTAATTTTAGGTCAACCAATCACAGCGTACGAGGCCGCCATATAAACATTCGGGAGGTGGCGGTAGGTTGCGGTCCGGGAAACTAATAGAATGCCCAATTGGCGAAGGGTGTTCGCGTTTGACATATTGTGAAATTAAATTTTTAATAATCTACAGCGTTAGCGTGTCATGTTGAATTTGAACAACATAAACATAAGAGGTTGGATTGAGCAGCTATTTAGCGTTCCACGTTCAACAACAGTTTTCGGCAAACTTATAGTATCGTGGGCTGAAGGATTATACAGTATCTTTGGGCGCGGACGGTACCAGGTTTTGTAATGACGACAGTAACCCTAACCGACCCTCACGATGCCTAACCTGATCCTAACCGACATTCACGATGCCAGTAAACTTACGCACTATATCCTTCAGCCCACGATACTGTAAGCTTTCCCAATTTTTACACATAATGCACCACTTTTGCTTTTACCCAATTTGCTTTGTGTTTGCTTTCAAATATTGATTGCTGCTCAGTATTTGAAAGCAAAATGGGCACCTTTGTAAATTGTGGTTGTGTTTATGGTCCAGTTTGAACAGGTCACTTGAGCCAAATGGATTTTGAAAGAGTTTCTGAACAGAAGGGGAGACGCTGGAGGATTTGGAAATCCCTGTTTTTGCTGAGGTGAGTATAGTTTCTTTTTGCAGGTCATAAAAAGAAGAAGAAGTGACAGATGAAGTTGAGTTTGGGAGTGTGTTTGATTGAAGAAGATCAAGTTGGTTGCAAAACCGAACAAAATAGCCAAACCTGTTTGGCACAGTTAATGTGTTGGAAGAAAGTTGTAAATCTGCCTTAGATATCAGAATGCAAATGGTTTCAGACTACGTTTGTTTTGAAATGCATGAAATTTTAAACTGTTTGAGATATCGAAGACCGTAAAGTTTCAAACCTTGCAGCAGTTAGATCCTCTTTGAATGGTGTAGGGCATGGGGGGGTGGGAGGCCAGCTAGTGGTTGAGATGCAGGACTGTAACTACATAGGTCAGAGATTCAAATCCTACCAGGGCAGAAATTTGTTTACAGATTTCAGTTTTACCAGCCCCCCACCCCCCAACCAACTTAGCTTAAATGAGTACACTGTCAGTAGGACGATCAGGGGTGAGGGAGCAGGCCATGATATGCTGAGACTAAGAAAAATGAAGCTCCTGACACTTTATACTCATGGCTGCCTGGTCTACCCGAAACATGATACCCCTGAAGTGGTGAAAATGCATAATTGTCCGAATTCCCGAAAAGAATATGTCTACCAAGCGTCTGAATACAGAAGGCTAGTATCGACTAGTCGGCCAGAATTCTTAAAAGAATTTTAGAAAATATCTTTAGACATTAGATTGTGGAAATAATTTATTTAAATAATTTATTTTAACTTAGAAATAGATTTTGGGACAATCCATCGGAAATTCTGTTTCAGGAATTAGGGTTTCGGGGATTCACTATGCACCCCTTGGCGCTAGTTTAACCCTTTAATGATGAGCATGCACTAAGGTGTATGGGAAACCAATGCAGCTCATCGTTAAAGGGTTAAAGGACATCATAACCCTCAGAATATCACTGCATCATAGAATATTTAGATAACCATGTTCCGGCATCTTTTTGAGGTTCTTGAGAAGTGTTTTGCAAATGTTCAGATACAGTCGTGTGTAAGTTTTCCAAAGTCTATCTTTCTTTCCTTAACGTTGTAAAAAGACATTGTCGACAAGACTGCCATTTTCGTAGCACGCAATGGTCAGGAGTTTGAGGCAAGAATCTACCAGAATGAAATCAAGAATCCAAAGTTTAACTTCCTCAACCCAAACGATCCGTACCACAACTACTACAAGCACAAAGTCAAGGAATTCTCTGAGGGCAAAAGTGAGTTTCGATCTAATCCAATTTAATCTATTTGAATGACTTCTATTGTGTTGTTAGACATCAACCATTGAACCAATGGTTCAGAATTGCATGCCTGACCATATGACAGAACTTCTATGGTGCCGAGCAAATCCGCCACTGCTCGTACTCTTGTAGTGCCAGTCCCAAGCCCAAGAGAGGAGGGTGATGCCAATCATCTGTTTTATGACAAAGCATCGATTAACAGCAACTAACCAGCCATGAGGGAAGGACTTGCTCAAAGTCCCTACAGTAAACGTTGTAAGGAGGGCAACATTGGATACAGTTGTATTGTATTGTAATCAAGAAAATAATTAGTTGTGATTAGATTAGGATTAATGGAACTGGCATATTTATTAAAACTAAATCAATTTGGATTTAAACTAAATCATTTTAAGTATTCCAGTTCTATGTATTTTTATATTAAATGCTATAATCATGAATTGTTATATGCATATTTTTATATTCTTTTATGACATGATATGTATTATATTTTAATGTTTTTTATATATGAATATGTATTAAAACTCAACCATTATGCATTTGAAACCAAATCGTTTAGAATTGTGCTGTTTTATGTATTTTATATTAAATGTTACGATCTTATGAATTTTTCAGTCCCAGAGCCGAACTTTGCGTTGAAGTCCGGCTTTGGTTATCAGCTGCAGAAGCCATCACAGGAGCCGCTGCTGGTGACGAAGGACCCTCCAAAGGAACCTCCACCGGAGTTTGAGTTCGTGGCTGATCCACCATCCATCTCTGCCGCTGACCTGTGAGTTGTAGTAGAGCTCTTATAGAGAAACATTTTAAACAGTGCATTGTTTCAACTTCTACTTTTGGACTTTTGTGTAATTTTTTGTATATTTACTTTGCTGACATTTGTTTATTTCACTTTACATTGTTTATTTCACTTTATTATTTCACATTACGTTGGTTTGTTCGCTTTACGGTTGTTTATTTCAATTTACATTTGTTTATTTCACTTTACATTTCTTAACTCGGTGGAACGTGGACATGTCCATGTGTGAGTAGTTTTTAAAAGCAAGGTAATAAATAAGTTACTGACTAATGTTAATATTACTAATGTAAATTTCAGTTGACTTGTAATTTTTGACTGATTAATTTCAGTTTACTGATTTAAATTTCAGATGGCTTGTAAATTTAGTTTTTAAATGACTGGTTACTAAATTTCTTGCAGAGATGTTGTTAAGCTGACTGCTCAGTTTGTCGCTCGAAACGGCCGACAGTTCCTCGTGAACCTGATGAACCGTGAGCAGAGGAATTATCAGTTTGACTTTCTCCGACCGCAGCACAGCCTCTATCCATACTTTCTGAAGCTTATTGAACAGTACACCAAGGTACATATCATTTCTCTGTGTTTATCGTTAATTCCAAATTTTTAAAGCTCTAAAGCTAAGCACAAAGCAACAGCTTATTAATGAGTGCTGTGTCAAATCAGAGGGGTTGTCCAGACATCAATGTCTTGTGGAAGTCTGAGAGTCTGGTTGCCAGATTGATCAGAGAGGGGTAGCAATTATTTAATTAATTAGTAATTAAGGTAGTAATCATCATCTTCTTTTGTTGTTTAGTCCCAAGTCAGAGATCCATTATGGTTTAATGGTTGGCAAGCCGTGATTGTAAACCAAAAGGTCTGGGGTTTGAATCTGTGCCAGGGAAGAATGATTAGATTTCTGCTTTGCTTGCACCCATTGTGAACTCCGCTAATTAAGGTGTTGCTGATCATGAGGCGACAGAGATGACTGGCTGTTCATACTCATGCCTGTGCATATGAAAATGAAAGGACCACTTTTGATTGTGATTTCACTCAGCGACGAACAACTGTGGTCTTGATAATGGCACTTTAGAAAGTCACTAGATTAGATTAGATTATCTAAGAAAAATGAAGCTACTAGAACGTCATACCCACTGCTGGTAGCTGGGAGTGTCATTTTGCTTGGAAGTAGTGTCATTTTACGAAAGAATGTCCTTCATCATCAAGGAGAATGATATAGTTTACAAAATGCTGTGCAGTACAAGTGCATGCTAACGGCACACCCAGAAGGGCAAAAGTCCTGTTTATTTAGAGCCATCTACGAACATCGTAATTTTAACTTCTGTTGCACCAGTGTCTAATGCATGAGACATCAACCGATGGTGCGCCAGAACCTAACCGTAATTAAGTCAGTATCCAAAAGCATCAAATGAGATGGTTGTCAGTACTGCAGTATCAAAACCATTTCTTCAACGTTCATGCTTGAAAACAAGCTGATTTTACTGTCGTGAGTATTATCTGTGCAGTGTTCATTGCAATTTGCATGTCTCTTTTAATGCTGTAATTGTGTGTTATTCTGTGTAGATTCTGATACCTGCAAAAGGTCTCATTGCAAAACTGAAAGACGAAGCAAACAGACCAAAACTGGTATGTCAATAAAACATGTGTTCTAGTTTCCATCAATTTGGTTTCACTGTCATTTTCTGTTAAAAAAATAATTAAGTTGTTTGTTTTGTGCCTAAGTAAAAATGGCTTGTTTCTAAGTAAATGTATTTTAATTTAATCCATAGATTCATTTCTGCAGACCCATTGAAAAGGCTGCCCAACAGTTGACAGATGCAGGGATGTTCATTTATTCAGATTATTTTGCGTCAAAGTGTACAATTTTGCTGAGCAATTTCTAGCCTGCAGGAGCTTACTGTTCTTAAGTTTACTTATTGATGCAAGTCCTTGTAATTGGCAACGACAATAATTATAACGAGTGATGAATAATGTGTGACAATGTCATTTTTGCTTAAAACACAGTTACTGGACCAAGCGAAGATGAGGCTGCAGTGGGTCGAATATCAGGAGAAAGTGAAGAAAAAAGAGGAGGAAGAAAAGGAAAAGGAACGAGGTATGTTCATTTCGGCACATCTCATACACGCTATTTCTGTAGCATTTCTTAAATAACTTTCACAAGAGCTGCGGCTCGAGTTCCTCAGTTTATCCCTTCCACAGTTTCGCAAGCAACTGAAGTCTGTTATTTGATGGTAGCATGTAAGGTGGGGCACGGTAGTGGATTGGTTATAGTGCTTAACTTGTAAAGGTATAACTTGTAAAGGTATACTCAACCTTTCATTCACCAGATGGCGTTGGTAAACTGAGCAGTAGGACATGATGGGCGCCTTGGATGGCAGCAAATCAGTTAAGTTTGACTCCTGTAATAACTTATGATCATCCGTTCATACTATGAATTTTAATCATACTGTGGTGTGTCAGTTTGAAATAATAAACGAAGATTATTATTAACGTGAAGAGTACAGGCTCGCGCTATCTCGCCAATACGGATACCATGTGGGGACCTTGAGCAAGTCCTCCGCTCATAATTTGCTCAGTGCCATTGATTGATGCTTGGTCATTAGACAGTGGTACTTAATAAATGCATAATGATAGTATTTGTTAAGAGCTAAACCTAACGACTCGTTTATTTGTTGTGTTCCAGTTGCCTACGCACAGATTGACTGGCACGACTTTGTTGTCGTGGAAACGGTCGACTATCAGCCGAACGAAACAGGAAATCTTCCTCCACCAACGACCCCAGACGAGGTCGGAGCACGACTTCTTGCTCAGGAGCGCTATGAGCAGGGCCACGTCGTAAGTCTCACTCATTTCTTTATACATACATACACACGTACATACTTACATACATGCTTGTATCGTATCTGAACATTTATAAAGTGCCTCTCGCACTATTCAGAGGTGCTCGAGGCACATACATACATACATTACATACATATGTACATACACACATATCAATCAATATATTTATTTGTCCAACAAAAGAACATTACAAATCCTGTAATTGCATTTAAAAGAACAGAAAAAGTTCTTTGTTGGAGACAAAAGGAGGACCTAACTGATATTGTACACAGATACATATATACATGTATGCATACATACATACACATACATACACATACATACATACATGCTTGTATGCATACATACTGACATGTATGCAGATGAATGTTGCAGGATGAGTTTTATTCTTTAGGATGAAGATGCCGAGGAGATGGAAGCCGAGGAAGAGCCGACCGGAAGAGGAGATTCAGATGTTGAACCAGATGACGAAGAAGTCGTAGAAGAAGATAAAGAACAGGAACCACGCAAAGCTCGGATCGCTCCAACGCCTTCATCAGGCGCTGACACTCAAGTTCAGGTCTGTCTGTCTGCATCTTTCTCTCTCTCTCTATGTATCTCTGTGTATATTTATATATATAACGTATATATATTTTATATGTAACATAACTATTTTTATGTATATATGTGTTATATAATATATATATATATATATACATCTGTCTGTGCCTCACTGTGTCTGTCTCTGTTTGTCTGTGTGTCTGTCTTTCTATATCTATCTGTTTGTCTGTCTGTATGTAACTGTCTGTCTCTCTATGTCTGTATCTGTCTGTCTTTCTGTATCTATCTGTTTATATATCTCTGTGTTACTGTCTCTTTCTGTACCTCTCTGTCTGTCTAGTCATTCAACTGGGGTCTCCAAGTCTCTCTATCATGCCACCTAGATTGCTAAAATTGCTACATTATCATTCTGGAATCGGCTGTAGGGTGGAGCTTATTTTGGAACTTTTTTAATTTGATGTTCTTACCCTCTCAGTTTGTTCCTATATATGAAATAAAAAATCAGGCAAAATATGAGCACAATTGAAGAATATTTAGGGGTAGCTCAATAACAGCAAAGTTTCTCATACTCCAAAGCTGCGGCTGCCCTTCTATTGACTGATGCCATAGCTTAATTATCATGATAAATTAGGAACGTAGTTTTATCTACTAGTAGTCTAGTAAATTTACACTTTCTATAATAATTATATTCACAATTTCACAGCATACAATCATCCATTCACTCAGAATTTCAGATTCCATTATTTAGCTGGCAATGCAAAATTTCAATGAATTCATAATCCAGACATGTTCAGACTTGCCCAATGCCTACTGTTTGGACTGACTCTGCTTACTAAGCAACACTGTTGCAGCAGTATATATATATGACTGTATGTTTAATAGCTTGACTCTTGAGGCATTGTTCTCAGTTATTAATACATAATGCATTAATGCAACAGTTGCAACTCTTTAAATTTATTGTCTTGATTTTCCAATTTCCAAATATAGATTTATGTAATTTTGCTAATTGGCCAATATCCAGTATCCATCGGTGAGCGAAATTACTATTATTTTCAATGTTTCAAAACTGCCAAACCAAGCTTGAGCAGGCATTTGAAGAATGGCGTCTTCTGAAGAAGAACAAAGCGCGAAAGTCGCCAACTCAACTAGCCAGAGAGTCGACTTTTGTTTCCAGGCTCGAAGATCTTTTTGATGTCGCTCACGCTGAAGCTCTGACCAAGATGTCAGTATTACAAGAAGACAAGGATTTCTTGTTAGCCCAGCGAGAAAAAGGAAGAAGGGGGTCAATGGCTGGAGTAGATGAAACGCTAAAGAGAAACGGGCGTTCGTAAGAGAGGAGCAAATACTTGCCAGGCGACAGCAAATGGAGCTAATGAAACAGTTAGCAGCTTCCACAGCTGAACTGATCTCATCGGGTTCTGATAACAGCTCAGCAGAAGATGGTGAAAATATGGAAATTGGGGACAAGGCAAGTGATGGGGCTGCTGGAAGCATGACATTTCAGACATCAAAAAAAGAGGGGGACGAACAACTGGTTATTACTCCAGAGCTCGCAGCAGCTCTAGATCGAACAAAAGTGTCAAACCGCAAGGCCGTTTTTGTTATAGCCGAAACTGCCAACAGCCTTGGACAGAACATTGATGAACTGGCTCTAAACAGAGACTCAATTCGCCGACACAGAGTACAACAACGAGTTCAGAGATGTATAAACATAAAAGCTAAGTTTCAGGGTAACATTCCTCTTGTTGTTCACTGGGATGGAAAACTAATCCCTGATCTAACTGGAAAAGAGAAGGTTGATCGCCTGCCAGTATTGGTTTCAGGGAAAGGGGTTTCTCAGCTACTCACAGTTGCCAAGCTTCCATCCGGCTTGCAGGCATCACATAATGGAACTGATAATCGGTGCAGTGTTCAAAGTGTGCATGGGAGTCACATCTTCTCCGGAGGTCTCACTCTTCAAACGCTTGCAGGAATACTGGGGATTTATAGACACAGACAAGTATGAACCAGGGGTTGAAATTCGTCAACCAAGAGACAGACTGATGGTGAGTGCCATGCAGAGCGAAGAAAACCAAGATCAGGATCATTCCAATTTCCAAGGAATCCAAGCGAATTAGTGTTGATCTTTAATCATTCAAGGACAAGAACTTAGAAGATTTCGTCACAGCAAAGTCAATGACACTGATCCAAATGATGGAACTTCCAAATGGATTTCTCGCGGTTGATCCGGACTTGTGGGAGGACAGAGACGACTACAAGCAAGCTGCAGAAACAGTTGAGTCTCTGAAAGTTGTCAACGACCACGCTGAACGTGGAGTGGCACTCATACAGGAGTACAGTGGATTAATAACCCTTGATGAAACGCAGCTTCAATTCCTGCTGCAAGTTGTCGAGGACCATCGCAGAATGTTCCCTGATAGCAGGAAACAGACTCTGTCCGGTCTGCCATTAACACAATAAATTCAGATTTTTGATGAACATTGTAAGACTGATTGTAAGATTGATTCTGTCAGAAAATGAATAAAGAATTCACTAGTATTAACTATTAAATGTGTTTAGTGATCACTGATCACTGATCAAAAATAAATACTGTGTTGTTTAAAATAAATTCAGATATATTCGCAATTCATTGAGTTTTCGTAATTTCCATAATCTTTGAGGCACTTGAGCTACCCCTAAACATAAGCATTTATTGCTCAAAATTTTTATACAGTGCTTCTATATTATAAGGAACAGATTTGGGGGTAAGACTTTCAAAAATGAAATTTTTAATTTTTTCTATTTATTAAGCTCCACCCTAATCGGCTGCAATATAAAACCTTCAACAGGTGCTTCTTGTCCTCACTCTGCCTCTATTTTGTCAACAGTTGAAAACTATTCTGTTACATTCGTTTCAATAGGACATGGAGGAGGATTCGGACGCAGAGAGCGAGGATGAGGACGGTGAGCGAAGGCCATCGTCCCCGAAGGACAATCAGCCGCACAAGTCCGAGGATCCGATCTTCGCTCCCCTTCCACCTCTGCCACCAATGCCCCCGAAAGAAGGACCTCCACAGCTTCCTCCCCTGCCTCCAAATCCAGACCAGGTTCTCATTCGCAGGGACTACAACCCCAAAGGTAAGTCCTACAACACCAATGGGAAGACATTTGTTTTTCTTTCTATCTCTCTGTACTAAGTTGCGGTTTGTCAACTTAACGTTTCAATAAAGGATATATATTATATCGAGGGGTTTAAGCCAGAAGGTCGTATCTACGATTTTTTGTAAAATGGACATTTTCACAGAAATTGAATCAACTGACTACAAAGCAGGTACTGCCAGAAGGCCGTAGCTATAAGGCTTCATTTAAGAGAGTTGGTTTGAAGATACAACCCAAATTATGGGTCACATTTATGCCATAAGGATGTAAAAATAGCAGTTTTCATGCCAGAAGGGTTGCATCTTGAAGAAGATACATCCATCTGGCAGTACGTGAAACCCATGCATTGCTTAGATACGTCTCTATGGCACAAATGAATTATTTTTAGGCAATTAAAATTAGCGTGAAAAAATGCTTATTTTACTTACTTTACTCTTCAAACAACTTAAACCACTTACTTACTTGCGTAGAAATTGGAGAGCGTAATATCATCTATGTTATTCTAAAGTTATTAGTTGTTTATACCATTTTGTAAGGGTGCGTTTTATGATTTTACACCAGAATATTGTATCTTCCAAAAAAAATTATTATCTTGGCCCATAATTATTAATAATTTGTGCTAGATTGTGCAGTATGACTCAGTGTTTCTTCAGATAGTTGTTGTTGGTGGTTATCTTGCAAATTACACAGAATTTATGATGTTTTCATCATAAAAAGTTTTCTCTTGCCAGAAGGTTGCATCTTGTCAAACTTTGACAAAATTCACCAAATTGTCACGTTATGTGTAAACAATACAATGCATACTTTAATGCATTTTGAAAAGGAGTCTTATTGCTCAGCATTTAGCTAGAAATAATTTTCATTGTTTAAATAAAAAATGCTGAAAAAATTGTTAAAAAAAAATACTGTAACAAAATTTCCGTTTTCTTCGTTTATCTCGAAATGTCAAAAAACCTAGTTACTCCCTTCTGGCTTAAACCCCTCGATATACAGTGTCAATGGTAAGTCCTACAGCCTCAAAGTTAAGTCCTATAACACCAACACCTACTTACAACCCCAAAGGTAAGTCCTACTTACCACCCCAAAGGTAAGTCCTAAAACGAATTTGCAAGCACAATTAAGTTTATGCAGTGCATGAGTTTGACCACAGTGGTCTTTCTTATAGCGCACCAAGTCGGTAATCCAACGACTGAGTTCAAGCGGGCTACTGATTGCAGTAGCGGCGCCAGGATTTCAGGTTTTGGGGTGGCTAAAACCCCAATTCCTTCCCTTTCTCCCCTCCTCTCTGGCAATGGCAGTGATTTCTCACTTTTGTTTGGGGGGGGCTGAGCCATCGATAGGGGGCTTCAGCCCATCCTAGCCCCATGCTGGCACCGCCACTGACTGATTGTAGCGACCCTGAGAATAGCTTACGACAGCTAATGATCACCTGTTTGCTTAGACTTGTCAAGGTCCTTTATCGGATTTAGTGAACTACATTATTATGAATAATAAATGCGGCATGTTGTTGGCAAAGCAGGACTTTAATGAGTACACTGTCAGTGGGAAGATGAGACTGCAAAGTGACTGGGAAACCAATGCAGCTCATTGTTTTAAGGGACTGCTCTTCTTTTTATGGTAATTATTGCGTATTTTTGTAATATATTATGCAATATGTCTAGCAGGCCGGTTGTTGCAAGGCTTTCTAAGTCCCATGTTTAGAACTATTGTTTGTTTTTCTGTTTACAGCTCCTAAGTCGATGGAACCTGTTGCGGCTCCTGATCAGTTCCTCGTCTCTCCGATCACTGGTGAGAAGATTCCAGCTGACAAGATCCAGGAGCACATGAGGATCGGTAGGTTTTTTTATTTCCTGCAAAAGTGGAACACCTTGTAAAATTTGTATGTTTGCTGATTGAGTGATGGTCTGATTGGTTCATTAGTCAAGTACTAGACTTTCTGTTTTTATGGCTAATTATCTAATTGCTCGAGTTGTTTATTATTATTATTACGTATTAGAAATTTCTATTGTGCAGGTGTCTAATGCACAAGGCATCAACCGATGGTGCATCAAAACGAAGCCGTAATCAGGTCGACATCCAGAAGATCAGTCCTTTTTGTTTAGCTGATTGATTGAATGAATGATTGATTGATTGATTGATTGATTGCATCTCCATCAAAAGGGCAATCACTGTTCATTCATTTCATTTAAGATATTTATAAAGCGCCCCTTCAAGATTTCTACTCAGAGGCGCTCCCGACTACAGCGCGGACACTGAATCGGAGTTTCACGCCGAAGCGCATGAGCAATTGCAGTGAAGGACTTGCCCAGGGTCCCTACGCGGCAGCTTGAGGTGGATTCGAACCCGCAACCCTCCGGCTGCAAGGCACTGAACATACCTCTACACCACCGCGCCCCACTGTTGAAAGATTGTTGTGTTTGCTTATAATTGATTGGCTGACTTACTTATTAATTTGTTATACAATACAACTGCATTTCATTTTGCCCTCCTTCCAAAGTTCAGAAACTGTACAAGCACGGCGATACAACACAATATCAATGGCGCTGAACAACTGTACTTGAAGGACATGCTCAAGGTCCCTACACAGTGACTGCCTCATTGGAGACCTGACCCTGTTCTCTCTGCGTTACAGGCTGACCACTCTATCCATCCAGCTACCATGTCGTCTGATTGGCTCATTGATTTAATTCCTGATGGATTACGGTAGAGGATCGGATGGAATAGGATATTGAATTGGATGTATTGGGGTAGAGGATTTGCGGCTTATTGATTGCTTGATTGAATCATAGCTGTTGACTGGGCTTATTTATTAATTAATTGATTGATTGATTGGTGATGAACAGGGCTTTTGGATCCGAAGTGGATTGAGCAGCGTGATCGAGCGATCCAGGAGCGTCGTGAGCAGGAGGAGGTCTATGCTCCTGGCTCGGCCATTGGCAGCAGCCTCAAGCAGTTGGCCGAGCGACGTACCGATATCTTCGGATCGGGTATCGAGGAAACGCAGATCGGTAAAAAGGTAAGGAGGAAATCTCTGTCATTCTATGCGCCTCAACTTTACTTGCTGTGTCTCTGTTTGTCTGCGTTACTCTATCACCCCATAGGCGTTCCAACTCCAAATGAAAGTCCCGCCTCTTTAAGAATTCTTACCCTTATTCATCCGATCCTCTCTACCCTAATCCTTCTGATCTCTACCCTACTCCATCCGATCCTCTACTCTAATCCATCTGATTTGGCGCTTTACTTTAGAGCAGCGCCTTAGAAATTTGGATCTTATGGATTACCCTAATATCTTGTCATTATATTTCCTCTGTACACCCAATCTCCCTGCTCTCTGTATGTCTGTCTGTCTGTCTGTCTGTCTCTCTCTCTCTCTCTCTCTCTCTCTGTGTCTGTCTCTTTCTGTCTGTCTCTCTGTCGTGGAGTTTTTTGTAGTTGTGCTATATAAATTGCCAAGAGAGTCGTACAGCTGGCTGTATTATAGCTGAGCATGTGTGTTGTTTCGTTAGATTGGGGAGGAAGAGAAGAAGGAGAAGAGTAAGGTGATCTGGGATGGTCACACTGCGTCTATGGAAAAGGTCGCTCAGAAGGCACGGGAGAACATCACCATTGAAGACCAGATTGCAGTTATCCACAAGACAAAGGGATTGCTGTGAGTCCGCTTCTCATGTGGTTTTTGGCTTTATGGATGACTTTTACATGTATGTAATTTCATGCTACAAGTCTCGCTGAAGTTGTCTACAATGGTTTTCTGATTAGGTTTTTACTTACTTCTGATTAATTTATTAATCAGCCAAAACGGTCCTTTTCATCCGTACTGGGGTTGGGAGCGCTCCTGAGTAGTAACCTTGAAGGGGCACTATATAAAAACTTCGTAATGGATGAATGAATAATGCAGATACATGGTGCTAGGCTTCTGAAAATTTCAATATGAAGTACAAACATATCAAACTACAAATTAGTAAACTTACAGCCAAATCTTTTATAGATCAGTTACAGGCCTTTGGTGATTTCACAAGGTGTGACCCAGGTGCTGTGGCAAGTATGCAGCTGTGAACATATGTTGAAATCATTGGATTTGTTGTATGAATGTATAGAAGCGTTAACAAATATTGCGTAAATGTATGTTGTAGGCCTGATGAAGAGAAGGAGAAGATTGGACCAGCGATGCCAAAGATGTCCGGCTCGATGTCCAACCAGCCTCCGCATCCCCCAAAGACTGCCCAGCCGCCGCTGCCATCTTCTGCGCGCCCTCCTCCGCCTCCCATGTCGATGCCTGTTTCGTCGGCACCCCCTGTGGCTAGACCTCCAGCACCCCCAAGCCAGCCGATGCGTCCTGTGTCTAATATGCCCCCGCGTCCACCCATGGTCGGCGGAATGATGACTGTTGGAGGCATTCCGGTTCAGCCTGGAGGAGTGGTCATGGTGCCACCTCATCCTCAGGGAGGGGTTGGAGCCTCGGGTATCTTGGGTAAGTTGAACGGTTTGAATTTAGCGGTTCAGTTTGTAGAATAGAATATTCGTTTATTCATCCACAACCCAATGCGATTACAAAAATGATGGCCATGTGTAGGTGTTGGTTTACCGTTTGACCCAAGATATAATTAGCTATTAATTGATTATTAAAGGGTTTAGGCTTTAGTAGATTCCTTTATAAAATTGCCTGGGAATAAAGTACCCTTAGGGGGAAGGGAGAACTGGTGAGGCGTAGGACGAAGGCATGTAGAGTCTCCCGGGGTCGAGGGCACAATCAGCGAAGAATATGATGGCTGCAGCGAACAGTCTGTTTGTCATCAGCTTTACCTGCTGTATTGTGGATGTGTGAAACATCGAATGTTATCGTTAAAAGTCGATTCTGGTGTGTGTGTAAGTGTAAAGCCAGATGTAAACATATTAGACACCTTTTTTAGGTGTGTTGATTTTCATGTAAGTTTGGTGGGTTTAAAAAAATTGACACTTGTTTTAGGTACGCTAATTTTCTTTTATCCAGACTTTGGACTGGCACCACCAGAGAATGGACAGTCATGGAGTTGAATGGAGCCACAGTATTAACCAGTGTTTAATAACAGTGTTTAATGACATCTTATGGCTGCCAAGGCCATTGATGGCAGCGACCTTAACTTAGAATTATATTTGTGTCCAGTTTGACTTATTGGTTAGAGTTGCTGTTTAACGACAGTGTATTAAAAAAAATT
The DNA here is from genome assembly GCA_020284085.1 of Aporrectodea caliginosa. Lineage (NCBI taxonomy): Eukaryota > Metazoa > Annelida > Clitellata > Crassiclitellata > Lumbricidae > Aporrectodea > Aporrectodea caliginosa. The sequence continues at coordinate 1,529,264 of JACEVL010000329.1, read as the reverse complement.
ATTAGCATCACCATCCTCCTTTATCTGGACTTGGGACTGGCACTGCCAGGGTATGAGCCGTGGCGGAGTTGCATGTAAAGGAGTAATGACAGGCATAGAAGAGGTGGTTAAGAGCCTGGTCTTCTTCCCTTTCGTTGTAATGTAGACCCCGTCGTAGTTTGACTAATGATTGTTCTGCATTCATTTCTTCTAGGCATGAGACCACCAATGCCACCTGGAGTGACAGGGCCAGGGCCTCGTCCACCTTTCATGGGGGGGCCACCGATGGTGCCTCAGATGGGCCAGCCGATGCCACCGCCTCCTCCACGACCCCCGATGCCACCTCAGCGAATGGTGGATGACGATGAACCGGCATCAAAGAAGGCAAGAACGGAAGAACAGCTCATTCCGGAGAACGACTTCTTGGCAATGCACAAGGCAAGTGCTACTAGCTGTTCATCTCTTGAGAGCAGTTACTCTGTGCTGCTAGCAGTTAAGCTCTTGTGCAGTTACTGTCTCGATATCTGTTGACATTGGCCATCTAAGTAGCTGTTTTCAGGTTATGCATAAGGTGGAGCCATCCCTTATGCTAAGCCGGAAAGGCAGCCATGGATATATAGTGCTAGCAACTTCATTTTCTCAGCATTGGCATATGAGGGCGGTTGGCCAGTCTTCTCCCTTGCCATCTGATCTTCCCACCGACAGTGTGTGGCCAGTGTACTCGTCATAGCTGAGTTAGCCAAGTGGTGCAGGTGAAGCAGAAATGTCGAAACAAATTTCTACCCTGGCGGGGATTTGAACCTCTGACCTGTTGATTGACAGTCTAGCACGCTAGACATTAGACTATCATGCACTCCTCAGAAATCTCAGCGCCACACTAAAGCTGAAGCTGACAAATCAACTTAGTTGCGGACACTACATTAGGTCAAGTCCACAAGAGCCGGTTGTTTGGTAACTGTTGATGTCAGGTTAGAATCTGGAAGGTCTGGGTGACAGAGAGATGAAAATTCGAAAAGCAAATATTGTAAATGTAAAATGGGAATGAATGTAGTAGGTTTTGTCCCTTTTACAGATTCAAAGAGGTCTTTAAACGCTATGTCCTGAGTTGTAGTGTTAGAGTTTCCAGTGTAATTTTGCTGTTGAAGTTGTTGCTGTGAGTGATTTTTTTCCATATTTGTTGCTTTGGGAGTGAGTTTTCAAAGTTGGTGCAGTGGGAGTCAGTTTTTGCCTGTTTCTGTTGTGCAGGGAGGTCCAGTGACATTCCGCGTCCAGGTGCCGAACATGATGGACAAATCTGAATGGAAGCTATCTGGACAGGGCTTTACCATCACACTTCCACTCACGGACACGGTAAGACCATCAACTGCGTACCTGATTCATGTATCACGTTGTTAGCATCAGTATGTATGTATATACGTAAGCAATGCATTCATACATAAATGCATATGTGCATCTATGTAAGCATGCATTATTTATGTATGCATGTACATGTGTATGTATGTATATACGCATGTATGTATGCACACATGTATGTATGTATATGCGCATGTATCTGTGTGTGTCTGGCTACTTGTGAAGAGCATTTCAAGAACTTCACAAGGGTGTTTAACATGGCAACCTAACAGATCTTACCAGGTGCGTCCTAAGATTGCTTGCAACTGTTTACAAGCTAACAGAGCACTAATGCCGAGATTTCCACGAATATATGTAATTTATAAACGTATGTACTCATTTTTCATAGACGGCTCAAGAAACGGCTGCAAAGGGGATAGGGTGGATAATACCATATATCTGGTATTAAAGTGGGGAACAGAGGTGTTCCAGATAAGTAATTGTTTTGCATGTGGCCCTTATGGTTGACCCCTTAGCATTTTGGCTGATGCTATGATCACTCCAAAACTCAGATCTTGGATATGCCCTTGCAGGGCTTGCATACATAATACATACACACATACATTGCATGCCTGTGGAAATGTGTGTAATGTTATGGTGGTATGTTTTCTGCTGTAGGTATCCGTCATTAAGGCAAAGATGTTTGATGAGCTCGGTATGCCAGCAGGGAAGCAGAAGCTTCAGTTCGATGTAAGTGTTACATGGTTTATTTTTTTGAAACTAAACATCGTTGTCCAGCCTAGGTTAAGAAAGCGTTTTGATATTGGGCCATCAACTGGGCCTGCTTGTGTGACGTAGTGGCCGATAGGTTAGAGCACTTGCCATGTAACGTGGAGAGTGCGGGTTTGAGCCTCTGAGACGGTTACGGTGTAGGGACCTTGAGTAAGTCCTTCACTCACAGTTGCTCAGTGCTATCGACTGATGTGCTTGGTCGTTAGATAGTGGCGCTTAAGAAATGCATAACAATAATAAATACACTGTACTTGGTTGTGTGAGCAAAATTAAGTTCACAGGTGGCTCTGTTGATTGATGATGTGGTTTCGTGTTTTATTCAACTAAAGTGTAGTGATCGTTTGGTTCTGGAATTTGGTTATCTTAGTGAGTAATTGAAACCAATACAACAGATTGAGCTTACAGACCTGTGGCTCTGTATCCAGAAATCGTCAATCACTATAAAAATCTGTAGAAGAATGATGCCTAGATTAATAGTTTTAAAGTTAAACACTTGGGAGAAACTCCAATGTGGTGGATAATATCAAATGCTTTACAAACTTTTGCTTCGGTGTTGCTAAACATCTTACTCTATTTTATTGCGTAGGTGTTACCCAAGTCATGTATAATTTGTGCATAGTTATAATGAATTGTGGTAGTGTTACATTGAAAATATGTACAATTGTACATGCTGTAGTTGAGAAAATGTATGGTTGTGTGCAGGTTGATTTTAGTGCCTTTTTGTCTTTTCTCGTTGCAGGGCATGTTCATGAAGGATTCCAACACGTTGGCGTTCTACAATTTCACACCGATGTGTGTTGTTCAGCTTCAAGTGAAGGAAAGAGGAGGAAGAAAGAAGTGAACTGTGAGACTGAACTTAGACGGACACTAAAACGGAGACTGAAAGAGATACTCGGCTTAAGCTGTGAATAAAACAGAGTGGTTTCGGAGCCGTTTTTTTGAGTTTTCATTAGTGATTCTATTGTGAAAATACCGATGTTCAATAGGACATGTGTTGTTTTTGGTGCTTAACTGAAATTTGTCTAGCTGGATTTTCGGAACCCCTCAAAAGCATTTGAATATCTTCAGTTGTTTTAAAATATTAATCCAGGCCTTGTACTTTGGGAGTTCTTTACATTATTTGAGTAATTAGAGGCTTAGGTCATGTGTTCATTCTATGGTGTATTGCTAATGTGGTTGTCCTATCAGCTATCTGTCCCGGGTTCAAAGCCCTGTTGCGTCTGGTGAAGTTGACGTGCCATCTAACCCTCAAGGAATGCCCGTCGTCACTGTTACATTGTTTTTGCCGCATTGCACTTCGGCTAAACTCGCCATTTTCTTTGGCTTTAAGTTACCACACAAATGTCACCGTAGTTATTGTAATTAATTATAAATTATTGTGATGACTATTAACAGTGTTTATAATTACTAATTATGGTTGTCGGGGGAAATTCGTTTGAAAGCAATCTCTTCAGTTGGCCCTGAGAGGCGATCATAACTTTCAAGTGTTAGCGACTTCATTTTTCTTAGCCTTGTTATTTGAGGGTGGGTGGGCGGGCAGTCCTCTCCCACGGATCATGGAATTAGACTTCAATAATTGAAGGTCTGGAAAACAGGAGTTTCCCAAAAAAGCCCTGGGAAGTAAGTCATGGAATGTGAAAATTGCCGGGTCATGGAAAAATCATTAATATTAGACATTTCTAAACATGTTTAAATTTTGATAAATATTACATCGATAAAACAATTAGAAAGTACATGTATGTCCTTTTTCATATAAAATAAGTCTTAAAATCATGAAAAAAGGTCATGGATATTTGTTTTATTAACCTTGTGGCAACCCTGCTCTCCCTCGCCTCTAATCTTCACAGCCGCAACATATGGTAAATGTACTCGTTATAGCTGAATTTGCTCAGCGGTGCAAGTACAGCTCCAATCTCAAAACAAATTTATCCTTGGGGGGAATTTGAACCTCCAACCTGTTAGTTGACAGACAGTCCATGATCCACTCAGCAGTACAAAATAGATTAAAAGGCGCAACAGTATCTCGTTTTGCAGCTACTGTACAGTTCTCCACAGTTGCTAGAATGTCAAACTGTGTTATGGGTTTTAACACGAGCCAATACAGAAGAAATTTCTTTACGAGTTGTGTATTTTACTATTACTATTTATTACATATTTTACTGTTACTATTTTCTCAGTTGTGGCGAAGAAACTTATCACGTAGATTACGTTCTCACCACATTCTCTATTCACAAAACAGTCTCGCCACGCAAAATGTTCTCCATAAAACATTCTCACCACATCAAATGTTCTCACCAAAGGAAACATCTCACCACATGAATCTCTGAGGACTTGGATCATTGTCCCAGTAAAATGGTTTCTTTAAGAATAGATAAACGGTAGCAAAATTTACCAAGACATAAACAATCATTTCCGCAGCCAGTCTGAGATACGTCACCCTAGATAAGTTCAACCGATACACGAGATACGGTATAATAAAGTAGCGAAACTCCACAAGAGTTGCTGGGAATAAGCTTGCAGCAACACAGATACAGTAGACCGTTTTCCACAAGAAACCACGTTCGAGCGTTACCATGGCTACCCAGATAGAAACGACATAACCTGGTACCAAAGCATATTTAACCAGGGCGTGACGCTGAAAAATTCGCCCCCACAGGTAGAAAGTGTAATGTCGGTTGTCGGCTAGCAGGTACCGGTGTGCCACGGTGAATTTCCCGACGGCAACTTCACAGATGACCACCACGGCAAAAACAAGGAAAGGATGTCTTTTTACGAAATTCCAGAAGGAGGTTATGGTTCGCATCGAAAGGAGATGCATGAACAGAAATGCACAGAGGAATACCGAGAAATAGAAGATCTGTGGAAGATGTAGTCCGGCTTCGTGGTCTTGCTTCGCGCCGACTACTATGCTTCCGTTTACAAACACAAACGCGACGAAACCGAGCATCACAAACACGTACGGCACAACCTGCTTAAGAACATCCACCACAAGGCATTTTAAAACGCCATGGTCATGTTTAATGCCAGTCCTTAGCCTTGCGAGAGCCGCTCTCAACAGGTGGTAATCATCCTTGCTCGAGTCCTCGGTGCCTTTGGTGAAGTTTCGGAGGATTTCGACGCAAGACAGCCCAGCGACGAACGCCACCCAGATGACATTTGTCTGTCGGAAGAGAATGGCAACCGCTCCTGCACCGGCTGATGCCAGGTGGCGCTGGTGCTGGTGGAGAAGGTAAGTGAGGAGGACGAAGAATGTCGAACCGGAGTCGGTGTAGTAGAGAAACGTGAAGAAGTAGAGCAACGGAAACAGAGCCAAGGTCAAGGCCGTCATCGAGGCTGCAGGAATGGTCTTCTGTAAAAAAAAACAGCAATTGTTACATCATTAGACGTCAGTATATCTGGAGGCCTCTTCTAAATCCAGCATCTGTCTAGGCTTACGTATACTGGTGCTACAAAAATGCATGATTGATTACATAGTTAGGCAGGTACCTGGTGCATGTACTTTGTTTTGAGACAATTTTGGACTGCGATATTTTCTTCAACTGCACAAGGAGGAAGATCTGGAAGTGGAGCAGAATCCTTAAAAAAGTTTCTTACACAAAATCTGCCTCCTGCTTACATCAAATGACCAAACATTCATGCAATTTTCTCAGTTATTGACCTTCAGAGTCTATCTTATCCAATGAAATTCCATTTATCATGTAAATAAACTCAATTTTATGTAATGATCGTATGACCTCGACCCTGCTCATGTTTCAATGAATTGATCAGGTGAGATCCTTCACCACTGCTGTTCATTTGAATAGGCGCCACACCATTCAAGGTTGCCGTGTACGGGCCGAGATTTAAATCTCTGAAATAAGCCACCTTCAGGAAGTGAACCACGATCCACATGCTCTCTAACACAGAGTAACACTCGCACGCGTCATCTTGTGGAAAATGATCTACCACATTTGTGATGTTGCGAGCTTATTCTCAGCAACTCTTGTGGAGTTTCTCTACCCAATGTAGTTAGTGTGTCGTATTTTTTACCTTATTCCCACCATTCAGCTTTATATCGAGCAGATAGAAAAGGCCGAGGTTTCCGACAGCAAACAGGAAATTGATGCTTCGAAGCCAAAACGTGGAGCAGAATGATGACCCATTGCTTTTCGGCACAAGGAAGTCGAGAGGTTTGAGAAGACCAGCACTGACTAGGTACAGTCCAGGCAGAGTCGTTATCATTGGATCCCACTGCAAGACAAATAACAACGGGTTAACTACAAGGTCAGTCAGTCATTTGGTAAAGGTTTACTTTAAAATTAAAGTTTTGTACATGCATCTATTAGGTTTCGATCCAACTTCTCCAGTGAATTATGATTTGTTAATAACAACTGGTAATCTATTGATTTGAGGTCTGCAATCATTCCACCATTATAGCCTCCCATTTAATCATTCTACACGACGTAAATTTACGGAATGGGTGCACCGGTAGTTTTATAACGCATCAAAAATGAAAACATTGCAAGAGAAATTGCTATTTAGAAAAGAGTTTGTTACAACAAACAACCATCTGAAATGCTATTCAACTCGAGAAGGGAACAAACTAAAGACCTCCAATCTCAGTACTTTAGCTTCGTGTTTGTTCGTGTTTTAATTCCTCAAAAATTTTTGTTTGATGCTTATTTTACAAAATAATAGTCTGGCTCCGTTTTTTACTTGTAAGCCATCTGACAGGATTCTACAAGTCCCTCAAGTCTTTTTTCTTTAGTCGTGGCTGGGCCGGGAGCGCTCCTGAGTAGTTTCTTGAAGGGGCGCTATATAAATGCTCTGAATGAATGAATGAATGAATGGTGTGTGATAACTAAACAGGTTAACGTTGAAACGATAAGCTGTATACTGGGCGAATAATCGAGGACCCTAAAACTATGGTCTGCTCAACATTTTCATTTAAATAGCGCCGCATCAATTTAACTTACGCGACAATCAACCGGTGCACTGTACAGTACGATAACGACACTAGAGACCATTGGATTGATTGCAATACCATTCGGTTGTAACCTCTCGGTTGCAGACTTTGAAAGAAGCAACTGGATAACGATATAAAAATTGTGTAACCTTTCTACGATTATTTTACGCTAACCTAATCTAAGAACTTGTAAAAGCGCCAAATAATTGAAAGTCTTCAGCAATGGTCGCGACTATGCAAAAAGTCACCCGTTACAAACCTCTGTAAGATTGCCGTCACAGTACTTCTGAGCCTGTGGAACATGGAACACTTCGTCCATGTAAGGACCCGATTGGATTTCATTTACTTTCATAAATATTAGCCCAGTTATTAAGAAAAAGGTCCCCAAAATCAGCCCAGAAATAATACGCCACGCGATGCCCTCCATGTTTAAAATTATCAACATACTCTCGAAACCCGTGCGCGTTAAACAGCTGCTTACGAAATGCATTCAGTTCCATTCTAAGTATTATTCTATAGTTCTTAATTTTTTCATCTTCGTGTCAATAATTATTATAGCTGCAAGTTTTCACTCATGCATTCGTCTTATTATTATTATTATTTACCCGATGTGGTTCTAATCCCTCAGGTTGTCGAAATATATTATCCGGAGATTAAAAAAAGATGTTGGTCTGGAACGGCTGATCACTCGACAAGTTTGTTTTAATTTTTGGATTTACTTTTTTGATAAATCTGTCGACGCAGCCTAAACCTCTCTGATCCTCTGGAAACCGGACTCTCGGCCCTCCCTCGGACCACTCTTTTGGACAACCCCTCTGACTAGACGCATCGCTCGTGAATAAGCGCCACCTACTGAAATTACATGAGTCAACATTCGCAGACCGCATGACGAACAGCACGACAATATTATATAGTGCGATAGCAGCGCCACCTGCCGAAATGCAATTAGTCTAGTTCTTAGCGTAGCCTAAATGTACAGGATTTTGGCAGCGTCACCTATGGAATGGAAATGAGTCTAATTAAGGTAACATAGACGGTTGACTTCAGTCATACTTCACTCCTTCTATTATTATTAATCATAATCTTCGTTTATTAATTCAAACTAACATGAACGCAGTATGATTACAAGTCATAGTATGAACGGATGATCACAAGATATTACAGGAGTCGAATTTAACTGTATTACAGCCATGCAAGGCGCCCATCTGTCCTATTGTTCATTTTACCAACGCCATCTGGCGAACTAAAGGCTGAGTCGACCTTTGGGAGGGTAGCAGGAATCGATCCCGTGTTCGTGCTGATCTTCTGCTCCTCGTGCCAGAGTGTTGCCATTGCCCTAAACCTCCCCTCTAATAATGCATGATATGCTTTGAGATCAATTAAATTAGGGCAGCATAATCTCGATCTCGAGTTAAATGTTCATTCTGTGGTATGTTACAAAGCTACATTCATTTCCATCAACAATTTTAACCGGCTAATCATACCTTTCATATACACAGTCACCTTCAGTCAAAATAATTGACGATTAGGACTTATATAGCGCCATTGTTTATGCATAAAGACACATAAAGATGATCGTTGCAGACGTTGCTAATGAAAATCTGTGCAATCCAAATTCCAGGATTCAGCCAAAAGCAAAAAGGTAATGACACGGAAATGGGTTACGGGGAAAATGAGTCCAAAGAGATGAGTTTTTACTTTTTAGTCAATCCAAGCGTTAGAGATGACTCAGATGAGTACAATTTCAACGTGGAAAGTTGCCTTCTGAGAGATCCAAAATTAGTTGTAGTCTAAATAATTAAAATTAGCTAAGTAATTAAATTTCTCGCACTTTTTACGTGACGCAGAAAGTAAATTCGAAACTAAAGTGCGGCTGAATAGTTTGCTAGGAGCCCATTTAAAATTAAATAATTTAGAAATTGTTGCAAAGTCATTACAGGGAGACGTTTATTACATTGCTGACCACGTAAAGCATTTTCTTGTTCTACTCAAGTAAAGCGCAACATAATCGTCAAGTATAAGCGCTATAAGACTAGTTAATAACTCTTTACCCGCAAAAAGTGAGAGAATAACTCTTTACTATGCAACTGGGTCGTGTTCTACTACGCATGCGTATTTGTATCTCGAGTTAGAAGATCAAGATGGCGGCCATGGCTGATGATGATATAGCGGACTGTGGTGGGCTGTCGTGGTCCGAACTTGCAACTAAATTAGACTTGAAATCCTCTGACTGTAAGCTCGAGTTTGTAGCGAAAATCGTAGATTACAGTTATATGAATATTAATTTACCGCGGTATATGTGCAGGGCGCGTTATAGTGAACGATTTTATAAGGTTTTGTGTGGTTTTGCTTGTTCGAAGCGAGGCTATGGCACGCCGACGGTTCCATAATTATGGCAATACAGAAACCGAAGACAGATGATTGACCCGAGTTTAAATCCGAAACGATAAATGCTGGAATGTAGTGTTTTGCGATGGAGACCATGTTTTAAACCGAGCAGTTGAGGAATACCTTTAAAGTTTTACTGAATTCTGTAATTTTAAACTGGAGTTGTTTTGCCATTCTTTAAAGTTCGTTCTTTAAAAGTTCTGTGACACATTTGTCGTTCCATGATAGCAATCCTACAAGAAATGTGACTAGTAACTCGGTTTATTCAAACCGTTTGTAACTCTTGCTTGCCTAAATGCAATTATCCATGCCAGAAGTTTATTTGGATTACCAGATGCTTTCCCACTGAAATCTAATTTAAACTTGCTTTCATTTTAAGATGCTTCAAGAAAGTGCTCTGGAGTTAATTGAATAAACTGAAATAATAAAAGCTAGGGTGCAGTGATTTGTATAGTTGTGGGATATGAATGCAGTTGAAGTTATTGTGAAGTTCCTTGGTAGTTGGTGCATACTTGCTGATGAGGTAAACGCAAGTTTTAATCGGCAAAGCGTGAAGGAATGCATTATGCTGCTCTATTTCCTATGTAACAAAATGCTACTAAGTTTAGGATGCGATTTTATGAATGCTTTACGTTTTGAAATTGAATCATTAAGCATGCTTCTTTGCCATTACTGTCATGATTAGGCTATATTTATTTATGGTGTTTATTTATTTTTGCTTTTTAGAAGCTAAATAAGTATGAATTGACCTGTGCATTTACGTTTCGCTTTTGTGTCAGATGGTACGTTGGAGAAGAAAAGAAGACTGCATGTTTGCCTTTAACGTTTTTATTTTTTTGCGTTGTGAATATTTTGACCTGAGATTGCCTCGTGACATCATGCGGTAACAAAGCAAAACAGCCCCATTTTACTTTGTAATACTACTGTTCTATAGCGTAAGTTTCAAAGCAGTTGAGGTGAAGCTTGGCGGCCAGTAATAACTGTCGTTCTTAATTTTTTGCCCGTATCTTGGCCCTGTAGCCACAGTGAATGCAGTGGTCTAGGCCTAAATATGAAACAAAATGATCCGTTTTCAGAGTTTGATTCATTATAGGGTGGGCCCACAGATGACTGATTTGAGCTAGCTTTCAGGGTGGCTGGGAATTGTTGGATAATTTCAAGGGTTGGGATACGAATATTTTAAAGTTAAAGGGCGATGATGTAATTGTAGAGGTTAACGAAGATAAGACTATTAAAATGATCTGTTTAGTTTAATGTGGTAACTGACTTGATGTGGAATCGTTTGAGAAATTCTCTAACTGAAAATTTAGTCTGGTTTAGGTTAACATGAATGCACAGACCCACCATTTGAAAGGCTGGTAAAATGAAATTTGAGGAATTAAAAAGGACTTTTTTCCAAGTTAATAATACTGGCAATTTCAGAGTTGCAGTTCTTCTGGCCCTTTCTGAAACTGTCTTACCGTTATATTCAGCATGGCAGCAAAAGTAGTTAAGAACCTGATGGAAATTATAGGTAAACATGTATGGACTTGGGAAGGCATGAACGTTTTAGAGAATGGTTGGAGGTGATGTGAAGTATTTTGAGTCGTTCAAATGGTGGCCACTTATCAGCCATTCACTGATGTGTGTGGGATTCTTGTCTGATGCATCAGAGATCGTTGAACAGCCTGGGTGACGTTACTATCGTGGAGTGTATTTCTGTCACAGGATTTTACCACCCCAGGCCACATTTTTAAACGCTATAGCTGATGCAGGAATATGAGAAGTGTTCCAGTTCCTTGTTATTATTATTAATATTATTATATTGGTATTGTCTTATGTTGTATCCATTGCTTTTCTAGGATTATTGTTATTGATTATATGAATATGACTTTGGCATTTACAGCGAAATTGCAGAGTGTAATTGCCACCTGGGTGGGTGACTGTGCTTGGAATGCCAGGATTTCATTTGTAGAGGTTTTTGAAAGGTGCCTTTCAAGAGCACTGATTCGTGGGTTGGGGAAAGAGTATCGGTACAAACTTTTGGTTGCTGTATATGCCAAAATAATTTCCGTCAGCGGCCTATGTTGTCCTAAGATGTTGTTAAACTATGGATCCAATACAATTGACTGCTGTACAGTGTACAGTCTTGTTTTCATTTCAGCCTGAATATCCTTCAAATAAAATACCACATCTCTGAAGATTGCCTGCAGAGGCACGTTACTGCTTTCATTAACTTTACCAGTTAGCTTTTGTTTGAATACTTTTTACAGTTAATATCTTCTATTTTAGGCGAGGATGTGATCGCCACCACGACAGCTGAATCAACCAAGACAGATACCGAATCAATGAAGCTCAAAAAAGAAGGTGTGACCTTATAGAAAAGCTCTTGCATGGCCGTTACTCTCGCCGGATATTGGCTACGAGCGCATCTGAGTATATATCTCATAAAGAGGCACCAGGAGCACCACTGTTTGCTGTCTTTTTACCTATTTCCCTTCATGTTGAATTTAGGATTTTGGTCTGGGTCTTGAGGTGCCAGTTAGGGAATGCCCCTGGCTACTTGCAGGAGAGCTGCTACCCAACCTCAGGTTTGGCTGGCTGTGGAAATCTTCGTACTGTGCATCTCGAGGTGAACTTTATTCCCTTTGAATGCACTTTGAAAATGCAACGTCGTGACTTTTCAGCGGTTGGGCCGACCATGTGGAATAATGTTTTTTAACTTGGGACTGCATATTCCTTTAACAAGCATTTGAAAAATTGTTTATCACTGGAGTTGGGATGGGAGCACCTCTGAGTAGGGGGGCCCAGTAGCGCATTGGATAACACACTGGCATAGAGAGCGAGAGGTACCGAGTTCGAGTCCCGTAGGGCGGACGTGCTTTGTAGGCTGCTATTAGCGCCGTGTATTGCAGGCTGTCTGTTCTGTTAGTAGTTAAGATTGTTTCAATTGCAAAACATGTAAATGTACAGCGCAGTGCGTTTGTCAGGCGCTTCAATAAAGAAAAGATTATTATTATTATTATTATAGGGAGCTATCTAAGTGTTTTGAATGAATGAATTATTTGAATGAATTAATAAGTGAAAGGAGTCACTGAATACAAAAAACTCATCTGAAATTTTCTTAAAGCCAGTTACTTGAGTGTATTAATTTTTCAATTAGTAATTTAAATAATCAGTAGATGGCTTATACCAAAACCTCAAACTATATCAATTATCATCTCATAAATTCACACATAAAACTGGGAAAGGTAGAGAAATAATGGATAATGAACTTAATCTATTTAAGATCCATGACATGATAGGCTCAAGTTGATTACTTTACTTTAGGGTGACCCTTGTCAGTGGGGCTTAGGCCCTTTTAGGACTCCCCCTTTGAACCAGTGTCATCATTGTTTATCTTCTCTCTTGTCAAACCTTTTGTTCAACTGGTTTCAATAAAAGCGTGGTTATGGTTATGGTTGTGATGCTTGGAAGCATGGAACCTGGTTGTGTGAGTGGCTGCTTACCGATAGTTTTGTTGTTGATTATAATAAATTTGTGTTATCTTTGCATTGCAGAGATGATGTTGTACGGGCTTTGTCCAGCCCAGGACGAGTTCTTTCTTGTTATCTGTGAATACTGCCATCTTCTTATCAAGCCTCAGGCCCTTCAGTATCACATGGGTGAGAAACGTACGGCTAACCACAGCTCATCTCGTTTTGTCTCATCTATAATGTCTAGTGCATAATGGGCTGCAAAGTGGCCGTGGCTAAAATCTCCTAAGATTATTGTCTGCTAATCTAATCTGATCTATTCTAATCTAATCTGGATTCTTCTGTTGTGCTATCTTCATAATGCAAGAGCGTGAACAGTTGAAGAAATCTAGGACTATTGTGTTATTGTATTTCGGCATTTATAAAGCACCTCTAATCGCAGAAACATACTTTGAAGTGGGCTTGACTTAAGTCTCCATTTATGATAACATTAGTAGAGTAAATCTGAAAACTACTGAAGCTGTTATAAGACTTGGTGCTCAGTTGAACCAAATCTGACCTGATATTTGTTTTACTTTTATTAATTAATTAACTTGTTTAGCATTAGTGTCTAATGCACAACGCATCAATGGACGATGCATCAGAACTCGGCTTTAGTCAGTGCCATTATAATTAGGCATGGTTAGGAAGAAAGACTCTCTAATAAACTAATTAGGCATATTTAGGAAGAAGGAGACTGTCTCCAATTAACTGAATAATAATAACAATTATAATAATAATAATAGTTTACAATAAAACCGATTAACCTCGACTGTTATATGTTGTGACTTTGCTCTCGTTAAAATTTGTTTCTATTCATAATAATAGTGATGTTATAAGTAAAGATCAGACACGTAATTCCCATGAGATCTAGGCAAATGATTTTGTTCCATTTGCAGACATGCGGCACCAAGACTATTCCACGTCTCAGGCTCACAACTGTGCTCTTCCTTTGAGCGCCATCGACCCAATCGCGCCGCGTAATGCCAAATGCTCATCGCAAAAGACCAATAGCTCCATTTCTGCTCAGAGCACAAACAGTACGACGGGCAAATCGCTACCCCGTCCGGCCAGGTCAAAAGGTCGGCCCGCCACAAAGGGTACAAACGCCGCAAAGAACATATCTGATAAAACCAAACCTCCTTCCATCGACGTCACGTTTTCCGAATCGAATATTAACCTCGAGAAAACAAGGACTGGTCTCGCGGCCGCTAAAAAAGAACTCGTCTCGATCCGAGTCGCTCCGTCGACAGTGAAGAGCGAAAACGCGCTCGGTACGACATCCGTTTCGAGCGAAATTATTCTCCCGCCTTCGACGGTGACTGTGGTGAAAGTGGAGCCGAAGGAACCGATCGTATTCGAACCGACTCACTTAAAGATCTCGGAAGAAAAGGAGGCGCTCGTGAAACTGCTCGAGTCGAACGAGTGGTGCGACGTCGAGATAAAACTGGAGAAGGAGGAGAAGGAAGGTTTCGACGTCAAATCTAGTTTCCTGCATCCGGACGCAAGCCACCCGTCGAAATGCCAAAAGGCGAGGACTTGCGAGAGTTCGAGTCACACGAACGAAGTCACAACTGCCCTGACGACCGCGACCTCGACGGTAACACTGACGACTTCGACATGTAACGTGCCGAAGTCATCAGTCGTCACAATGTCGGGAATGGCGACAAATGCGACGTTTGGCAATGCGTCAAAGGGAATTGTAGTGAATGCCAGATCTGGCTTGGCAAAAGCACCAACAGAAACATATTCTGTTTCGTCAAGCCAGCCGTCGACGACTCGAACTTTGGGTGGAGTCGGCGATAAGACTATTTCATTAGGGAAAGCGATAGCTTTGATGACTGACCTTGATGAGACCGTGGGAAATTCTTTGGTCGCTAAGTCGGAGAAGAAGGTGAACTTGTCGCCGGTCGTAGTTGCCCAGGTCAAAACGGAGGCGAACGACTTGAGCGATGCGAGCGCTGTTACTCATTCGGTTTCAAATGTGATTTCAAAAGTGCAGTTAAAGGCCGTCAAGGGACGGAAAAGTCCCTCGAAATTTCTCCTCTGTAAAGGTAGCTCGAGTTTTCTATTTTTTCTGCATCTGCATGAGAACTTTTGCTTTTAAGAAACTAAGCATTCAGGATTTTGTTGTTTCGTCTTGTATTTGTATTGCATTTGAGAACTTGTAAATCGCCTCTTACAGTGTAAGCTATTCAGAGGCGCTCTCAGTATAGGCGCCCCGACAGAATAATAATAATTATTATTCTAATATAATTATAATAATAATAATAATAATGTTATCAATTCAAACTGGAAAGTATGCAGATATGGTAGTAACAGATGATAACAAGTTTAACAGGATTTGAATTTAACTGTATGGCAGCGTACAAGGCGCCCAGCTGACCTACTGCTCAATTTACAGTCACTCCTTAGGGAGTGGAAGGCTGAGTCAACCTTGTGGAACTAGTGGGTATCAAACCTGCATCCTTCTGGTCTTTTTTGCCAGCGTGTTGCCATTTAACCATCTCTCCCTTTCAAAGCTGTAAAGCAGTGAAAAAGAATGGAAGAGGTCACTATCTTAGCACGGATAGAAGGGAAGGTCATTTCATGAAGGAAGACCATTTGCAGTGGGTATTATGTTTCCTTGGCCCTTAGCACTGCCTTATGTAGTAATGTATGTACTCTAATGACTTTTCTAGCTCCCTTATCATAATGTTCAAGGCATTAATTAATGGTCATTTCATAATCTGTTGAAGAAACTAGATCAGAGAATTGAAATGTTGGAAGCAAAAACTGTCATGATCAGACTACTCCAACCTATTGAGCAGTTTGTTTTGTATAGACCTCCTTGTAAAGGCATGGCTTTATTATGGCACCACAGAAATTGTTCTTATTATAATAATAATTATTATTATTGTCTTTGATTCAAATTTTGATGTCTGGCATGTTAATTTGCTGTTTATTCATTCATTATTCGTTCTTCTATATAAAATAATTATAATCAGAGGATTCGAGTATTTAAGTGTTGGCTTTTTATGAGTGCAAGACAGGTTTTCACATTTCACAAAATAGACAGTTGTTCTAAAAAGTTACTGTCGTTGGCTTAGGAAAAGCCCAAAATGGCCCATCATATTGTTAGCTGACTTTCTGGGTAAACTTCAGTGCTGTAACGCATCTTGGTCTTGGAGCTTAGGAGCTGAGATTAGCTTTGTGATTGTATGGACAGTATCCAGATGGTTCATTTATTTGGTTTCGTTTCTGCAGATCGTGAGTTTGATGCAAACAAGCATTGTGGCGTTTGGATCGAAGAGATCCGGAAGCAGTGTACAAGATCGCTCACATGCAAAGTACGTTTTCTTTTATTTACCAGGTTGGTGGTTCAAGGTTAAAGCTTTGGCGTGGATGTGTTGACTTGAGCTTCTTATTGGAGACTTTGCTGAAGTATTGTTGCCCTGATTTTGCTGAATTCTGATCCCTTTCCTGTTCTACTAAATACGATGTTCGGCTAATATTTGTCTCTTTAAATGAAGATTGCACGACTACTTGAGCACAGTCAATTGATCGAGGTGTGTGCACTGATTAATTAGTTAAGTAGTTAAGTTATACTGAGCTCCAGTGTAATAAACTTAACCAGCTGCTGCATATCATTCAAAGAAAGGGTGACCTGTTAAGCGCGACCTTGGCCCTTTTAGGGTTTTCTTTCCCTGTTGTTTTCTTTTTTCTACTTATTGAGTTATGTCTGTTTGTTTGTTTGATGGGATCAATAAAATTTATGCTTATGGTTATGGTTACCCTTTGAGCATTTTTGGTATCGGAGTCTTTCTTGGCGAGGTGCTCAGTGAAACTGCAATTACGATTGTTGAGAAGTGCTCCAATTGAGACTTGAATTAATACCTTTAGTCTAGAAAGTGGGTGTACCATATTTCGCTTCTTTTCCCAATCTGGGCTGTTAATTACTTATAATGGCGCTGTTTATGCGCTCTGCCTATTAGTAATAGGAATAATAATTGTAACAATGGTGATAGTGATCACGATGATGATGCTCAATAATTGTTTTAAGTCTTGAGGGGTCAAATGAAGGCCTTCCTCGAAGAAAATAATGGGCATTGTTTCTTCTGGGTACGAAAAGTGGGGTTACTGTACCCTACAGTCCAGAAAGAGCAGGGTACAGGTACCCCAGAAATTATGCCTATGGTCATGACTTCTGTTGTTTGCATCTTTTCAGAGTCACTCGTTAAGTCTTCGACGCGCCGTTCCCGGCCGCAGTAAGCTCTTCGATCAGCTTCTCAGTGAACAGCGCGAGAGGAAACTGACGACAAAAGACAAATCAACCAAGTTTATCACCAAGCTCAAAGACAAGGCGGCGGCAACGCCAAACGCCACAGAACCATCGGCGCCAATCAGCACCTCAAGCACCAACGCCTCTTCATCATCCGCTGGTGGTCTCGGAAATTTATCAGCAAGTTCCAGCCAGGAAGTTGCGATGGGCCAACCGGTTGACAAGCCCAAAAAACCGGTTACGATCAGACCACCAAAGTCGTTATCGATTGGCTCGCGAGAGGACTCGTTTATGACACCGAGCGTAAGTGCTCGTGAGGTGAAAGTCGACGATGGAGTGAAGGAAGAGGGGAGCACAGCGGACGGACCGAGCGCTGAATCCTACAGACATTGTACGATGTCCCATCATCCGCATCCAGCTGCTGTAAGAAACTACTTGTGGAGTTATTGTAATGTTGCCTGATCCATTATGGAAACTTATGGTGCCTCACACCCAAAGAGAGTCGCGGTCACCAATCTGAGGCTTTGAAAATTGCTGCCAAATTCAGTTCGTTCTGTAATTCTTTGGTGTCAAAACTACTACTAAACTAAACTAAGACTTAACTACTACTTAAGACTACCACTGGTTAAAACTCATCGCTTGCATACCTGTGGCTTGGGTGCCCATAGACTCCTGACTGTCCCTCGTATGCACACTGCTACAGCTCAGTCCAGGAGCTTTGCCTATGTTGGACCCGCCTGCTGGAATCGCCTTTCTCGAGAGCTGTGGCTCGAGCTCCTCGGTTTGTCCCCTTGCATAGTTTTGCAAGCGCCTCAAGTCTGTTTTCAGGGTTGCCACGGATCGTAGAAAACCTGGAAATTCATGGAATTAGACTTTGAAAAATTGAAGGCTGGAGAAACAGGTTTTCCAAAAAGTCCTGTAATTTGAAAATAGCTAGGTCATGGAAAGTCATGGGAAATGGAAAAATCATTCATATACATATTTCTAATCATATTTTTAATTTTCAATAAATATTACATCAATGAAACAATTAGAAAGTAGGTCCTTTTTCATCTAAACTAAGTCTTAAAAGTCATGGGGAAGGGTCATGGATTTTTTTTTTATTTACCTTGTGGCAGCCCTGGGCATGGAAAGTAGAAGAAACTCATATTGCAGATTGTACGGAAGCCTGTTTGAGAAAACGAGGGATGTTGTTGGCTTTTCACAGAATACTTGTTTGAAGATGAATGGCTCAAGATGATATGTTGGGTCTGTTTGTGCTTTCGCTATAGAGATGTAATCGGGTTTTTGGTTTTCGAATAGGTCAACGGCTTCAATTCGTGGGTTTACGGCCGCGGTTGTTACGTCTTCAACCGGAAAGAAGATGTCTACAGAGCGGCACTTCTTACGGCCATTGAAAAACACTTGCATCCTCCACCTCACAAGTAACACCTACGTCACTATCTGGAATCAAATCAGTAGTAACACATACAGTGCTTTAGTAACATATAGGCCACTTGTAACATGTGTGTCACCACTATCTGGAAAATGATTAGAGGCAGTTAATGTGTAGGGACTTTGAGCAAGTCCTTTGCTCGCCACCATTAATTGATGTTTAATAAATGCATAATAATAGTAATAATAAGTTGTATGTGATACTTTCTAAGTAATTTTTAGTATATGTGACCTGCTCTGGCAAAAGGAGGCGGAAGTCGCCAATGATAAACTGATGAAATTAGCTAAAACACCAATCAGGTTTAAATTTTTCACTTATCATTTTTTGGCATATATCAATAAATAGGATCTTATATTATACGGGAAAAACATTATTTTAATAATATTTCACCTATTTCATGACAAAATCACACATAAACTTTGCGATCTATCTAGGGTTTGCATTAAGATAATAAACTTTGCATGCGTTTTGCTAGAAATTGTACTTTCGAGTGGAAGAAATTATAAAATTCATATCTCTGGAACCCATAAAGATAGAATAATAATTGTTTCAACATTTTAAACAGAAATGATTACTTATCAATGTTAGCACTAAATATGCAAAATTAATTTTTTTGACAAAAGCCTCCTTTTGCCAGAGCAAGTCACATATGTTCAATTGGTTGAGGTGTGTGAGTGAAATAATGCAAATCCAAGAATAAATGGGAAAACTTTGAATCTGTCAATTTCACGCCGTTGACTCTTACACGGATAATATCCAGTTCTTGAACAATTGGTATTTTGAAAATAAGAATAATCCTGTGAGTGGAAAAAACTCGAATGTCTTATACAGAATTTAATACTACTGTTGGTTATTATGACAGTTGCAGAAAAATGAATTGAATTGAATTTGTTAAATATGAATACATGTAAACAATTAAGGAAAGAGATGTTTTGTATCATGTGTATGACGCCCTCTTGCCTTCTCAGTTTCAGAAATGCCTTTAAAAGACTTTCTTGTTCGTGGACTAAGGCACTGATGTGCAGTGGTGTAACAAAGGGGGTAGAGGGAGGCAACCCGCCCCCCCCTTGCGCAGCACAAAGGGGGTGCAAAATTAGCTTTCAGTGGTACACAGTGCTTTGTACAAGAACGATTAAAAGTCAACAAGAAAATTAAAAAGGGGCACAGCCATCAACTCTTGTCCCTGAAACCCTTCGTTACTCCACTGCTGATGTGGGTCAAGAGCGCTGCTGATTTGAGCGGTGTAAATGTTTGATTTCATTTACAAAACAACACCAGTTACTGATTATAAAAATGTATTGTGCTGATAATTGCAGAAAACTGTGCCTTGAATCGAACCTTCCAACCGACGTTAGTGCCGTTCCCGGCACCAAGGACCCATACGACTTCCTTCTCCTTGACAGTGGTCAGTCTCAACCCCACTGTTCCCTCTCGTCGCCAACCGCTTCCAATAAACCAAAACCAAAGCACATGAGTTCAGCTGCTCAACCGTCGACATCCGATCGGAGACCAAGCGCTTCCTCTTTATCCGTAGCCTCTTCTTCCGCCAACGTTTCCACCACCAAACGGCCCGCGCCGGATCTCCTCGAAAACAAACGAAAGCTTGCCAAAACAGACATAACATCTCTGGACGAGGCGCTCGCGAAAGCGACCCCGCTGTTGCCAACGGATACGATCGCCACGGTAACCGCCAACGCGATGACAAAGACCTCCTCGTCCGTCCATCTCGTCCTACCCTCGAGAGTCGAATCAACCGTATCGCTCTCCAACGGACAAATGATCGGAATACCCATCGCCGAAATGGTTGCCGCACAGCGTAAACCCAACACCGAACTGCGGATAGCGCGGCCGCTTCCCCCACACTTGAACAAAATGCCCGTGAGGACGGCACCACAACCGGCACCTTCCAAGGCTGTTCCGCTCGCTGCTAAGGTTGTGCCAAGTTATGGTATCGCTCCGAATGCCAGCATCAGGCTGGAGCTACGGCCGGCTTTGGATGGAGCCAAGATGGCGCCAGAATCTGGCGCCATGTCTTTGATCTCGAACTCTGGCCAGCGCCCTCTTGCGCCTAGTGAATGCGTGACAGTTTGTGCAAAGCCACCGTCGTGTGGAAGTACGATTGGGAATTCGCTGCTTAAACCAACGACGTCGTTAATAACAAACGTAAGTTGTTTATTGGTGGTCTTTTGTTTTGTAGTCAGTCTGCTTGGGGTGCTTGATAGTGTAGTGGTTAGCGAGCTGGACTGTCAGCGAAGAGGTCGGGGGTTCAAATCCCCGCCAGGACAGAAAATTTGTTTTTTTCTGTCCCTCCAGCACCCCCTAGCCAACTCAGCTATAATGAGTACACTGACCATACACTGTCGGTGGGAAGATGAGACGGTGGGGGAGAGGATTGGCCACCTGCCCTCATATTATGCAGAGGCTAAGAAAATGAAGTCGCTAACACTTCATACCCATGGCTGCCTCAGGGCCAGCTTAAGGAACTGCTCTTCTGCTCAATTACCACCAGCTGATGAATTTGCTGGTTTACATCATCACCCTCTTCATGGGCCAAATTTGATTTTGATTTTCAGGTTATGAATTTGATTTTTCTTCCTTTCCTGAGACTTCTATAAATTTTTCTGCTTTTTGGTCAAGAATTTGATTTTTTTCTTCCTGTTTTGGTTGGTCATTAAATTACGGATTTATCTTCCTGGTATCTGTCAAAAATTATTGAAATGTTTGTTTGTTTTTTTTCTAGGTCATGCATTGTGCTTAATTTTTTGTTTCTTCCTGGAGCCTGTTGAACATTGACTGTCTTTAGGTCATGACTTTGGCTGGATTTTTTTTCTTCCTGGGGACTGTGATCTTTCTACTGTCTTTAGGTCATCAATTTCTCGATATATCTTCTTTTTCTAGAACCTGTTGTCATCTTTCTGATCAATTTCTGAAAATCCGCTACGCTCATGCCGTATGAGTGACGTGATAGCTGATTGGTTGATCTTGTTTTCTTCAAACGCTTGAAGACCATTCTTTTAGATCCTGGTTTTATTGTGTTAGGTTGGGAGTGCCTCTGATGAGTCTCTCTTCAAGTGGCACTGTAGAAATATTACCATTAGCATTTTCCTTGTGACGATGCAGATTGCAGGTCCAACAAAATAAGTACAATCAAAGTTTTGCTGAGTGGATTCAAATGACTGATCACAGCAATCAATCAATTGTCCTCGTACAGTTTTGTCATTCAGAGCAGCGTGGCTTCCTAAATCTCCTCATCTTCATTCATGGCCTGACAAACAGTCCATTTATTTATGGGTTCAGCTGTTGGGCATCCTCTAAATTCCAAGAAATTTAGAACACTACAACTTGTTAGTGCAAAGTGGTTGGAATGCGCTGTCTCCATCTACTCGCTCTTGAATTCTAGCTGGTAACTCCTCCTTTGCTTTTCCCAAAAACTATTTCTTCTCTCGTGGCCTTAGCACACTGGGAGCACCTCTGAACGGTTCACCCTACTAGAGGCGCTTTATAAATGTTTGAATACAATACAATACCATTCAGGTCTAAAGTTATGACTCGTCTCTTTAGACTGTCTTACCCATCGTAGCCAGTGTTCCTGTTCCTCTGATCTATGGGATTTAGACTTGGCTTTTCGAATGGATCAGACTTTTGATTAAGGTTTCACTCAGAATGACCATCAACTGATATCTTGGACACTTTGATAGCAGCGGTATAGAAGTCATTTGATGTCTAATGAGATAAGACACTGGTGTTTTATGCTATTGTCTTTAGTTTAATAATTTGTGTTACAGATATTTACTGTCTGGTATTTTGCATAAGTTGTGTAGCTGCTGTAGTAGGATTTCTGTTCAACTGTAAAACATTGCAGAGAATTCATTTAAAGATAATGCTAATAAAGTGTTACACAGAAATCATTTTAAAGACAATTCTAATAAAACGTTGCAGAGAATTCCGAATATTGTGCTGACGTCGACGTTACCAAACGGCACAGTGAAACTTGCCCAACGAAACGCCGCCATCAACAGCACGAACCAGACTAGCCTTGCAGCAATCCTTGCCCTAAACCACGCCACCAACGCCAAGTTTGCGCCTCTGTCAGAATCTCAGGCCTTCATAACGTCCAGCATTTCCAATCTTGGTAAGTCAATGGATCTCATTTTTGTATGCTATTGATTAATTTATCTATTCCAAGGAATGCAGTCGACTGCTACTCTCTCTTCGTAGCTCAAATTCACTTCCTTCCTTCATAAAATGGCTCAAAACTCACTATTTCTGCTAGGCTTTCAAGCATTTGGATATCTAACTGCATCTTCGAATGGCGGCTGACTATCCGCGCCTCAGATTCACATTTCAGTGTGACCATGTGTGCATTGCAAATTTAATTAATAGTAATTGTAACAATGACAGTCTGTCACATTCTGGGTGAAAAGGTACGAAAATTGAACTTTTATAAACAAATGTCACAAATGCCCATTATTATTATTGTGACCATTTTAAGTGCACATGGTCAAACAGAAATATGAATCTGACGTGCGCTTAATCAGTCGTCAGGTGCAGAGATATCCAGATGGTACGTAGATAGATCCTTCTGTTCTATTCTGGTCCACACAAGCTTTCATATGTACACTCCACTGGCTCCCCATCGAGGATAGAATCCACTCCTAAAATCTTTGATGATTAATTGTATATTATATACAGAAATCAAAATCATATCATCATATGTAGTTGGCACTGATTGAATACCAAAACACTTAATGATCAGTTTGAAATTAATGGCCTAATAATAATGGGGCTTACATTTCCCATCTGGCCTCGACCTATTACCTGCTTTGCATGGGCCTGAAACCACTGAGCATTTGTACGCATTGTTGTTCCAGGGAAGGCCAACCAGGCAGCAGTCGTACAATCATCGGACGCCCACAAGCAGCTGAACCTCTCGGCTCACATGTCCACAACGCTTCAGCTGCAATCGGCTGTCACAGGACCGACAGCTCCAAACCGGTCGGGTTTCAACGTCACGTCAACCGGTTCAAACATCACAAACAGACAATACATTTTTGCTAGCGGAGTCCGACACATGTATCAGGCGCCGGTGTCCACAACCCCAAAGAAACCGCTGGCGGCCAGCCGGGTCCAGCTGCTGCGGCCAGAACTGGCGCCGGCTGGAAAGACCGCGGCTTCCACCACGCCGCTTCTCGCTGGCAACAAATGCCACATATCCGGGCAGCCGATATAGCAGACCGCCTCTGGCAGTTCGTGTCAAAGCCTGGTGCCTCTGCGTTGCATGTCCGGCAACGTGGCAGCTTTTCACCAACTTGGCTGGGTTTAAATCCTAGTGCCTCGCGCAGAATTGCCGATTTGTTATCGAACTGCGATGTCTGCTGTGTTCGTGGTCCAAAGGATGCTTCATCCGACGAGCTGCTCCGTCAGGGGTCCCTAGTCGGACGGACCGTTGCCTTAGCGTGCTTCGTGGTGCGGTTTTGGGTTGGTGGTTGGCGTAGTGGTTCTAAGCCTGCAGAGTTTCGTGCGCGACAGTTCCTTGGTCTTCTGAAGGTCGTGATATCGTTAACCTCCGAGAACCGTTTTGCTCAAATTTCTCGACCGCATTCTTCTCGTTGCGGTCGCCCCCGATGTAGGTTGTGCTGCCTTGTCCTGGAGAATTCAGCATCTTCAGCAACATGTTCCAACTTATGGTGCCTCGTCTTCGAGGACCCTGAGAGAAAGAGAGAGAGACAGAAAGAGAGTCTAGCATCAGTGTCATGCCCGCCTGGCTGTTAAAGGTTACGTAATATCGGTGTATAGCTGAAAGGGCAGTTTGACATCTTGAACATCTTAAGGAGTCTAGCATCAGTGTCGTGTCCCAAGAGGCAGTGTGTTACGGATCGCAGAGGCCTCGAAACCATTGTCACGCCAGCGCTGGCCTCACAAGACCTAAAAGCGCTGTGACAGGATGTGCTAACTGCAATTCCTCTCACTGCCAGGTCTTGGATAATGCTGTTGGTGCCCTATACAGCGCCAATGCCCCTTTGCCAGTGTAAGGACGTGCATTTCAGTATTAATTCCAGCAGGTGGTGATGAAAACGCAGGCACGGTTGACCGCCACTGACGAGACTCCAGCTTCTTTCATGCTCAGCCGGTGAGCGGCGGCGAAAACTGGTTGTAAATCACTTCTCAGCCTGGCGACAGGCACGTCCAGTAATAACACCAAGATGGTTTCAGTTGAAAGTTCTAATTTTCCAATTAAACCAACAATTTAGGCTTTTCTACTTTCTCGTCTCTTTATTCGTATTTATAATTTATTATGCAAATTATATGCATAAATATTGAAAGAGTGGTTTGAAGTGTGCAAATTATGTGGTGTCCAGAAATCGATGAAATCGCTATGCGAACATTTTCGATATTTGTAGAATAGACGGTTGATCTGCATACGCTGGCACGTATGGTTATTTATGTAGTGCCTTTTTTAGGAACGTGTTGAAAGCGCTAGCAGAGTAGCAAAGCTGTGGCTTTTCATCATATTGGCCTGGGTTCAAATCCGTATTAAAAATTTGTGCACAGCCTTGCTAGATGTTTGTGCCATGCATACACTAAATTGTCTGCAATTCTACCTGTCATCTTTGGTGTAACCTTTTCTTTGTTAAAGGTCAGTCCTCTCTTTAGTCAGCATCTGCTGGAAGGTATGTTGTTCCTGGTACGCGTCTTGTCTTTGGCCGGCATTCATTCGCAGCTGCTGGTCCCTCCATTTGGAACTCCTACCTCCTCATGTTGCAACTCTCCTAGCAAGACTGTCTTTCCCTCTAAACTTAAACTTACCCATAGTCAGTTTCCTATTGATCCGTTTCAGTGTGCACTTGTGAACTTTGTTAAGAGGGCACTATGGACTGACATTCTGGGTATTGAACTGATTTCTGTTTGGTTTTTGGTGTGCCTTCAGTTGATACCGTGTGCATTAGACACCGGCGCAATAGAAGTTACTAATTACAATCAGATTTCACTTGTATACAGGCTATTATTGTCTGTTCATGTGGCTCTAACGACAACATTAGGTTTAGGTCTAGGCACAAGTTATGGTGGAACCACCCTACTGTGAAGCTTTTCCCAACAACTGGGGATAAAACACTAGACAAGAATTTTAGGCAGCGTCGGTTTGGGCCCCATGCTGCTAGGGGCCCATAGTCAGCCGCCTAGTTTGCCTATTTGTTAATCAGGGGTTTGGACAAGATGTTAGTAGGTGGTGTGGTACTAGCCAAGGTCCATGTAACTCTGAACATCCAAGCCATTTGTCAACTGTGTAGGGAAATCCATTGGTTGGTTTCGTGTGTGCATGGGCCAACCCCTGGTGACTCTTTCTAGTTCACTGTGCATTGTTTTGCTAACTGATAAAACTCCAGTCCTTGATGACATATGACATCGTGTAGGCCAGCGCAGAGAATGCCCCGTTTAGTTTACTCTGAAGTGTTCCGGTTCTTTTTTGACAACCGGAATGCCGTACTGGTAAAAATTTCTAGATTAACGTGGTGCCTGAAGCCTGTGTTTCAGTTCTTTTTTGTAAGGACAGGATCACTGGGCTGATGTTTCAAGCACAATTGCAATGAATACTGGAAACTATCTCAGTATAAAAGACAATGTATTGACCCATCTGATTGATATACTTGTATCTGCTCTTGTCCTATAGACCAGCACTGCTAAAATGCAGTAACAGTAGTTGGATCCATTGCTCAATACTTTAATGATGAGCATGCACTAAAAGTGACTGGAACGCCAATGCAGCTTATGGCTACGTAGGACAAATTTGACAACTCGTCTATATCAGCTTGCTTCACCAATGTAGTCCAACTTTTGGTTCTCAGATATATTGTATTTCAAGTAGGTTTTAAAATAGTTAGGTATTAATATATTATTGCCCATCCAGTTACAAACACTTGAAGTGGTAGCTGTCTCACCGACTGGTATACATGTAGGTGCTCAAGGATACATGGATTCCCACGACTTGGCTTCTTTAAAAATCCTGTCATACGATTTGGAAGTCTACTTGTTTCAATGCTATAATAGGTTGCCAATCTGAAGTAAAGGGTTTGAATTCTTGTCTGCAGAGGATGTATGTTTGGAGATTTTGAGAGGTTTGTATAGGAGCCATATTAAATTAATGGTAGAAATAATACACAAATACCTGTGATAATTCCCTTAAAATGACAACTGCATCACAAAGCCATTTAATTATCCACTTAATTTATACAATTGCACGGTGTAAATATACTACGCTATACGGCCTTACATTAGTTTCTTGATTTACATACACCAATTTATAACTTAGGTTTTACAAAAATACAAACACTGTAAAGTGAGATGGTAAATATCGTTTCAGTTCTGCAGAATGTTCTAGAATGTCTGTAACAAATCGTCTAGACCAGAAGTTGTTCGTCGGTGGGGCCTTCGCGTCTCGCTGATCCTTCCTCGGTAGCTAAGGTTCGTTTCGATGGATCCGATCCACCTGGAAAGAGAGATACAACCCCGGTAAGACTGTCCTGAATCCACCCAACCACTCGAAACGAACTCCCCGGTTTCTTTTCCACTCTCCTCGCCATGACCTGACGTACGACTGCCCTCATAATGCCAGGCAGTTCCTTCGCAGGCGGGTCACGCGCTTCGATGCTTTCCCGAAACGCCCGAATCACGGCGGTGCACTCCTCTGGTAATACCATGAAGAAGAGCTCTTCGAATTCCAGCCGTTCCACCTCGGAGACGGGTGAAGGCCGGGGCCGCGGCGTCATCTGTAACCAGCTGTAGTCGACCCCGTGCATACGGCGAATGTTCTCCTCTCGTTCGCGTTCTCTTTCCACCTCTATAATTAAGTTCATCTGATGGACGAGTTCCGCCAGAAGCGTCTCGGCCACGGCCCTCGACCGTCCGTGCCAGCGGTGGTCCTCCTCGGGGGTCCAAGGGGGTATCCAGCCCCTCAACCACGACCCCACGGGGACGATCCATTGACCGACCAAGTCCCACGTTGAATTATTTCTGTCGTTTGTATCGTCTTCTGTTTCGCTGTTGTCCATTTTTCTCAAGCGGAAATACAATCGCCGAGTTCAAGAAATTAGTAAATAAAATCTGTTTCCAGTTAAATAATCAAATAACAAAGGAATAGAAGACAATAACTGTCAAAAATAAACATCTGTTGAACATAGATTAGGATTCAACACTACAATGACGTCATTAGTTTTAGGCAAACGGATAAATGAAAATCACGGAAAACGTGAATTTTGGCGTTTGCCTTGATTTTTCACATATGCTGCACTTTTTGTGTCGAAATCCATAAAAAAATTATGTTAAACATAACAAATTGGAACTAAAACGGCCGCCTTGGTCATGAATAATTTGGCCAAGAACGAAGGCAGTTTTAGTCAACTGCTAGATGGCGCCAAAAGTAGATGATTACTCTGACTTGGAGTCGTGACATCGTTTGTTTTTACTTACTGACTAATCACACTGCATGCGCTGACGTAAAGGCGTAATCATTGAAATCAACGGTTTATGAACATTATGACTTTGACCGTGAATTTGGTAATTTCTTAAAAGAACAAATCTACCATTTGGAAACAGTATGTTTGAAGTTGCTGGTTCAGCTGGATGGAACTCTTTACCAGAACCAATCCGAAGATCATCCTCAATTAATAATTAGTATCTCTTCTCTAAGTAGGCCTACTATGATTACTAAAGTGATTAGTAAGTACATTGTGACGCATCCGTTGAGGAAGACTCTGTTTTATTAAGGCGCGTTATAAATATAAATTGTATTGTATTGTAAGCCGTGATTTTTCACTTTTTGACCGTGATTTTCGTCTAGCGAAAATTTTCAGACCACATAACTTTAACCTTCCTGACAAGGACTCACGAAATTTTATATCTCGTATGTTATTCCTGAACTTTTACTAAGCTATTATTATTTCATAATATACTATAATATCTAGATGTATTTTTTCTATGTAGGCCTACACCTACACTGCAGCCGTACAGCGTTATGTCTGTTGTTAACACATTAAACGAATAAATTATATGATAATGATGATAGCGGATCTAGCCGTATTTATAACGCACACGGATTGATTCGATTCAAACTATAAATTTTGCATTAACTGTACAGCCTATTAGGCTACGCGTTTTTATAGCGTCCGTATTACATTGAACCTGCTCTTTTTCAATGATTTGATCGTGTGAGATACTTTAGTACTTTACGGGTCTTTACCACCGCTGCCAGTTCGAATGGGTGTCTCGCCCAGGGTTGGGATAAATCATCGACGTATATTGGGTGCAAAAAACCAGAGGTGCAAAAAACCAAACTTTTCAAAATGAAAAGTTGTTTTTTGTTTTTATGTATTTTTGTTGTTGTTTTTTCTTGTTTGTGAGATTTTCCTATTTCGGATCATAAAACTCATTAAATGGAATAATACTGTTCAAATTAATCAGATGCATATAAATGAAATTAACTAGAACAGTAGAACCGTAGAATGTCATAAAACGAAGTTAACAAAGACCATACAACAATTGCCAAGAGAGTTCAAGAGACGACATTTTTGGCATTTATAATGTCAAAATTTGTAAAAAAAAACAAAAAACAAAGATTTGCGGTTTTTTGTTTTTTTAAACCCCAAAAAACAAAAAACCAAGCTTTTAACAGCCCTGGTGAACACAGCATAAGAGATTCAAACTGAAGCCTATAGCCGTTTTCGAGACGTCACGAGATTGATTTCTTGATATCTCGGCACCTATAGTGTCTTGGAAACAGTTTCCATAAAGTCAAGAAATGACCCCGAGACTGAGACACTATAGGTGCCGAGATATCCACCATCATTGCCAATCATCCACCATCATATGTCTCAGGGTCCTCTATCCATCACCTCATGGCCTTTCCACTAAAAACTGAAATCTCACATATGCAAGACTGTATACCTAGACTCATCTGATCGTTTACCTTCCAATTTTCTACCCAAACGACACTAACACCTGCTCTGCGCCCTCTGATCCTATGGCAACCTGACTAGGCCTACTCTTTTGGACAACCCCTCTGACTAGACGCAGCGCTCGTGAACAAGCTGGTGCCCTGCGCTTGGCTTTCGAGTGGAGCTTTAGAAGTTTAGAGATTACGATTTAATAAAGAATATACTTACTTGCTTACTAGTTAATTTAAATTTACTGCTGAAAAGTTACAGCCGCGAGGTCAGAGTGAATTGTTTCAAGTTTACACATGCAGTTTGTCTCGGTATTTTAATCAATTCCTAGAGCAATCCTAGAGCAATCCTTTCCAACAGTCTCTGAACTTGCCAATAGGCTATAATAGCCGATGCGAAACTCCTTTTCTCCATATTACACAACCCCAAGCCAGTGGCGTAACGAAGGGTTTCAGCGCCCGGGGGCAAAGGTTGACGACTGCGCCCCCTTTTAATTTTCTTGTTGACTTTTCATCGCTGTTGTCATAGTACGTACTGTGTACAACTGAAAGCTAATTTTGAGCCCCTCTGGTGCTGCGCCCGGGGCGGCTGCCCC
Source organism: Aporrectodea caliginosa (assembly GCA_020284085.1). Lineage (NCBI taxonomy): Eukaryota > Metazoa > Annelida > Clitellata > Crassiclitellata > Lumbricidae > Aporrectodea > Aporrectodea caliginosa. The sequence goes on along the minus strand of JACEVL010000329.1, from coordinate 1,499,106 downwards.
CTCTGCCCCCCGTCGCCACGCCACTGCCCCAAGCGTGTACTTCACCAACTCCCACATCCACTCCGACCCCTCTCCTCTCACCAATTAAGACCTAGAGCACACAACCATACTCTCCCACCTAAGGACAACTCTCAATTTATTCCCAGATCATTATATAAGAATATTTACTAGTTTATTCTAAAATCTTCTAATGAACTTTAATTATCCATTATCACTCATGTTAGCATTTCTGCGTTTTTGTCAGATTGTTTATAGCCTATCAATAACGAATAATATATAATTCAAATTTCTTTAGCCAAAATTATTTAATTAAAATTTACGATAAACAGTCTATGATATATGCATGCGCAGGTCAATGACAGCCTGCAAATGCAGTCTGCAGGATCGACTCCCGCAGAAGATGTTGACTGTGTATTCATGGAGCCTGGAGCTAACAACGCCCTCTAAATCAACCCAGACACAGTTTACCCGGCATTTGGTCAATCGCCACAATGTCAATAAACATTTCGCGATTGGTTGATCTCCCCATTTATTTTACGACGGATATACTCAGATTTATATAGCACCTTTCACAGTATACACTTACGAGATATAAATAAACGGTTAATGTTATTTCCGGCGCGATTATTGTTATCCAGAATCCATACCAGGGGTCTAAATAATCCGAGACTGTGTACGGTTCGATGCAAAGATATACTCCATATCAGTTTCTGCTCGAAGAAAAAACTCCTACATAAAAACGCCGACCGGCCTCCATTCGTCTCCTAAGAGGGCACCTGGGGGCACCGTACGGCGGCCTTCGACGTGGGACTGGCAGGGCTGTATTAGCTCTGGAGTGCTCGGCCAACATTGCGGCGCAAAGACAACATTTCGAGGCGACGGCGACTCTCTTTCGTCCCGCCACCGGCAATTATTATGACAACCGCGCGAGTCTTGATAGGCGTGTACAAACATACACACCACAGCGCCCGCCGCTAGGAGGCCACGGCGCTCCGCAGCCATCGTCGCTCTCGAACTATTCATATATCAGTGATATTGATTTTACCAGGCGCTCCATTTCGCCAGAGATCAGGTAAACGGCATCGGGTCAGATAAGAGGTGAGTTGTTTTCCTCGGGATCAGAGAACGTCGAGGAAGTAAATAAGTACGTAGAATAATTGTTTTAGCGCTAATTTAAGAACAACAGAAGTATATTTTCGAACGCTTTTTTAATTAAGCGGATAAAATTGTGAACTACAAATTTAATCCAGGAAACCGGTTCCAGTAAATTGACAATTTGTAATCGCGTCTTAAAGCATGGTTTACTAGAACTATTTATTTTTATGAACTGCTAGTTTCCAGTAAACTGGCCTCAATCTTAAGTTAAGTTAACCACACAACATTTTAAATCGAATATGAAAATATAAAATCTTAGAATGTCTGCCGACTCAGCCCTTTGTAGTATCTATATCAGTCCTTTGTAGTAGGCCTATCTATCGTAGAAATTAGCATACCGTGTCGGCGTGTCCATATCACCCGAGTTAATGAATTCAGGCTACGGTCAGATATCAAAATTCAACGGAACGTTTATAATACCCCACCCAATGTATAGGTCCGTTTTCCAGATGATGACGCGTCGACACGGTTCCGTTTTCGTCCGCTGCGCGTCGCCACTCGGCGTGTTTGTTGGCTCTCCGCGTAATATTTTATCCTCGGCCTCTATCGAGCGCCATCTCGCGTTCGGTCTAGCGATCGGCCAGTTGCTCTGGAGGAGGATACAGATCACGCGTCAGAGGTAATAAATGTTTCTCTCCAGGTATCAGCTCTCGTCAGAGATATCAGATAATGCGTGAAACCGCGTAGATATAATAACATTAGGTAGAGCCGTACGTTTGATGATGTAATAATTGCGCTTGTATTATTTTATGCATAATATGATACGTAACTAGGTAGTGTGCATAGAGTGACGCATTGTAGACTGATTTGGTGATAAGATAAGCAGCTGGGTTAAACCGGAGAGATTAATTATAGGCTTGGTCAGATAGTCTATTATGATCTGTGCCATACGTTGATGCCTTGTGCATTAGACACAGGCGCAATAGAAGTTAGCCTACTAATTAGGCTACAATTAGGCCTGCAACCTGTTGACATCTGTTGCTCAGTTTAAAACAAATTAAAAATGGTCTATTCACATTGCACTATGACTCGGCGTGTAGCGAAACTTGCTTTCGTGCAAGACCTATCTTGTAAAGTGCGCTATAAATGTTCACTTATTGTACTGTAACCTTATCGTGCTAAATTAATCAGCCTGGCATGACCGTGTAGGCTTACAACGTAACGATTACATAGAACTAAATAAAACAAACGTAAAAACTTAAGTTCGGTAAACATGACTGGCATCTAGACACTGATTTGCCAACTTTCAGAACATCGTGTGCTGACCAAACTACCAATCAGC
>JACEVL010000329.1:1471669-1486669 GCA_020284085.1 Aporrectodea caliginosa | reverse complement strand
ATAGGTCAACGCTCTGATTCGCAACCAATCACGTTGACCGTTGATTTAACATCAGAAGTGGGGACCACGGGAGAATTTCTAGGTCATCGGACTTAAATATTCGCCAATGCAACACTTTAGCGATACGAAGTTTTTAACGAACGTTTTCATGTGAATTTCTATAGATCTCAACCCAACTATATTTCAACTCAAAATTTACTTTAAATTCCGATATTTGGACATTTTAAGTTTCGATGTGGTCATAGACTCATAGTTTCAATGCCATCAAATGCATGGGAGTATATATTACATAGAGTTGCAATTAAACAAATTTCAAGCCAGCGCGTAAATTCGCCAGAGGGACACACGAAAAATTTTCACATCGTTAAACTCAAATTCACAGGCGTTGACGAAGATGTCGTTAAATTCAAATACACGGGCGCTGAGGAAAACCCGGGCGAACGCCGGGTAAAAACTGCTAGTACTATATAATAGGCTGACCAGACGTCCCGGTTTTCCCGGGACAGTCCCGATTTTCTGCTAGCTGTCCCGGCTGCCGGGAAAGGTAGGTCAAACTCTAAATATGTCCCGGTTTTAAAAACTGACCTGACTTTCCGATCTTATATATGATGTATTTCATGTGCGTTTGTCATGTGATCAAATAAAGTATATACTTACTTTATCAACGTCTCCTTGATTTTACTACTGGCATCTGGCGAGTAAATTCATTTTTAATCTCACTTTTATTCATTACCATGCATAATACGGTAATACCTCTTCCGGTTCTAAACGTCGTATTGTCGTAGTGATAATATTATGATAAAACACATTTTCATAAATAATAATTTTTACTTTAAAATCTAAATCCTACAATTTGAAACTAAATTACTGAAATAAGATTATAAAATGTCAAAACGAAAATGTTCTTTTAACGACGATCTGAAGACCGAGTTTTCATTCTTGTCCAGCAGTGCGACTGATGGTAGCCTAGTACTGCATTCTGCAATGTCTGTAAGTCAACTATTTCGGTTGCTCACGGCGGCAGGTCAGACATAAATGACCACATTGCCACTAAGAAATTTTATGATAGAATGTTAGCAGACAAAAAAACTTTTAAGAAGCATACATTCAGGTGCCAAATTTGAGTAACTGATTTGAGAAATTTAGAATTTAATTTTAAATTTAAAAAGCATGATTTGAATAAAACCTTTCACTTAGTCTTATAGTCTTATACCAATATAATAAGCATAAAATAGATATTTGTGCAAGTTATATTATATTAATTATTGACAACATCACAAATTTATTTTGTGATTGAAGTGTCCCGGTTTTTAGTGTCCTATATCTGGTCAGCCTACTATATAAACATGTGTAGGGATGATTTTGTGTATCTTTTATACATAGATTAGTTTCAAAACACACATAATCTTATATTTGTTTATCCAAAAAGTACAAAATGTACGCAATAATATACAATATTGCTAATTAATGGTTTCCGTTGTTAAAAGTGATGTAATTTCGAGGTGCATTCACATAATGTACAACTAAATATACCATTCTGTGCAGAAATGAATGCTGAATCAGAGTGCTATATTACAAGTTATGATATGTAAAACCAATCACGAAATCCAGGGGGGGCAACCCCCCCTTGGTAGCCAGTGTTACAAAAAAGCTTGGTAGCCCTAGGGTTAATGTAGGCTATTTATTACGACGGCGCTATAGGAATCACGTCATATCAATTAATTACAATTGATTCACAAATAACCGCTAATACAATGGTGTTAATTAAGTATTATTAATCAGCAATTATACGATCAAATTATAGTCTCATTCTGCCATTTGGGGGCCATCCATTTAGTACGTATTTCATGGAGTGGCAAACCCAATGCATTTGCTTGTCTGTTTGCATAATAGTTGGGAGTCTACTGATAATATACGATTGTATCTATGCATAGGAAACGGGGGGGGGGGACCTCGATAATACTTTGTCTATATTGGCCATCCTTCATTGAGTCACAGTTCAGCTATCAGGCAATTACTATAGGGAGAGAGAAATATGGCTGTGGGAGAGGAATCACACACACTTGTATTTCCGTTAACTCTGACTGCTATTAACTGTCATGCAGCTCTACAGTGAGTCTGACAGTTTGGCCGCCTGCCCCATCCTTCAACCTGGCCTCAACTGCAGACTGCCGCTTGCCCAAGATTTGAGATGCCGGTGTCCTTGCTCGTGTTGCTGCTGCTGTTGCCACAACTTTAAACACTGGTTTGTCCATTGGTCTATTGTTGTTCACTAATTATATATATAGGCCCTAGAGACTAGTTATATTACATTGTTTTACAATCACAATAAAAGTGGCTATATTTTCAGTAAGGATACAATCAGTATACAGACCGTTCTATAGGATTCGGGGAGGGCCCGAGGGGTGCATGTCAAGCGTAAGTACGCAGTTGGGTGCATGTGCAAAAAGTACACGTTCGTACAGGGACGGGGTCAATTTTTTCCGGATTTCTGCGTATAAACTAAATGATTGGCCCTTTTTTGCCTATTTATAATTTATTACAAAGTAAATAGCGAAACACCAGTAGCTCTACAGAGAATAAATTTAAACTCCATCAGGTGCTCCAATAGAGCGAGATTATTTAGTAATGCAGCACGAGGTAATTCTCATCAATAATAAGGACTTTTCAACAGTTGCCCTTAATTAATGTTAACACAAACTATAAACTGAGTGTTAATTAATGATTAATATAGAAGACAAGAGCAACCTCTCTAAACAATTATCTTTAATTGAAACCAATAAGTCAAAGTTTATAAAGTCATGTGATATTTGCAATAGTCCACAGCTATTCAATAGATTTCAAATGCCACTGCAAGGCAAGGTAGAGTAAGTTAAGGCAAGGAATTTCTTCGTAAGGTCAGGTAAGACAATTAAAGGCAAGTTAGGATGAAGTACAACAAGGCCAGGCAAGGGGAGTCAAGTCGTGGCAAGGTAAGGGATGGTTTCCTACAGGTGCTATGTACTATTCTATTGAAATATCCCAACACAACAAGAAATTAGATTAAAACCAAATCAGTAGAATTGTCTGCTTCTAGGCTACTCAGTCTGTGTTGTCTGAATCTGAACAGGTTTTGTTTGAGTGTAAGTTTAACATCACTGTGGTCATTGGTCATTTAGTTGTCTGAAGACTGCAAGTTCCAACCCTACTGAACAGACTCAAGTATTAGACTTTGCAGTAGAATTTAGAACCGCAAAAAGTGGGTAAGCAAACACTAAGTCCTGTGATGCACTGGCCTCCAGGACCTTCGTATATGCATCCATTGCCAGTCCAGAGGTTGAAGAGATGGAAACGAGTGCCTCTCTTTAGTCTCTTACTTAATACTATGGAGCACAACAGTTAATAATTCACTGACTGGTCAACTGATTCAAGCCATGCTCATGAAACAGCTTTAAAATGCATATTTAATGCTGAACACAAATACTTTGCCATCACTGCACTGAGAATTTTCCCACTTGTTGTCAGCAATGTAAAGCCGACCGGTTTTCTCGTCCAAATGCATTGCCACCGGACTTCGCAATCCATTCGCATCTGTAAGGAGTTCTCTTTTGAATTCCAGTTCAGGACCGAGGAGTAAAACACGGCTGTTGTTCCTGTCAAGCACTAAGATGTTTCCATCTTCATCGACAGCCAAAGAGGTTGGAACGTACAACTGTTTGATGCTGGAACCTTTCAAGTCACCAAAAGATTTCGATATACCACCAACATGATTAACGATACACACTCGGTTTAAATTATCTTTGAATCTACCATGACTGACAAGAAAATGGCCATTGTCGAGTTTTACCGCATGTGATGGATGAAGAATACTCGAGCACAGTTTAATTTCATAAAGTAGCGTTCCATGTAGGGTATACTCTTTTATTGCATTTGGATTGTAACATGTTGCAACTATTGTCGATGAAGCCGAGATAGAGAGACGACCCCAGTTGTTTTTCGCTGACCATTTAATGAGTACCAGATTCTCGTCGATTTGAACAATTTCTCTTGAAATGCTATTCACAATGTAGACACTTCCATTTGTACTGGCACAGTGTCTAAGATCCACATCACTGACAAAGCCTTTGATGGTCATTCTTGTTGTGCAGTTAAGTGTGTTGGAATCATAAATACGGACAATTGGATTCTTATTATTCAGGATGAAGACCTTGTTATCGGAAACAGTCATTCCACTTATCCAATCACTTGTAGTTTCCGCATCGTCGTTTGTTCCAATTGTCGCAACCAGTTCTGGATTTATGCTGTAGTCCATTTTTGCTAAAAAAGTATAAAAATAACCTTTCATTATAAACTAGAAAAAAATACAAAATCTTTCCAGATGTCTCTAACAGTCAACAAAAAAATTATTTATACCCTGAGGAATTACAGTTAATTCTCGTTAAAATTATAAAATTTAACCTTTCTAATCCCTTTGCTGTAACTTTCGGTATTCACAGATTCTACCTGGGGTAAAAATACTTATCAAAAATCCTAACCCGAAAACATTGATATGTACAAATGCACTGCACTAATCAAAAACATTGATATGTACAAATGCACTGGACTACCAAAAAACATTGATATGTACAAATGCACTGGACTAACCAAAAACATTAGTACGTCCAAATGCATTGGACTAACCTTTAACTTTTCTAATGAGATTTCCACTGTCCTTTGTGCAAGACATTAATGAATACAAATGCACTGAACTAATCCAAAACATTGATACATACAAATGCACTGGACTAACCCAAAACATTGATACATACTGTACATATACACTGGACTAACCTTCAACCTTTCCAATGAGATTTTCACTGTCCGTTTTACGAAATGCTTCTAACGGTTCTGGTACAGCCTTTGTAAAATTTATTTCAAAGGAACGTATAATATTATGGCATTCGATAGTTGATTTATTGAACAACTGCAATTCAACAATTTGTTCTTGCAGCTCGCTTCCAACCTTACAGATTAAACTGTCATGTGGATCACTAGATGTTAGCTCTGCACAGCATTTCTCAAAGTTTTCAAGACTAGCCAGATGTTTCTCAAGTTCTTTTTCTTCAATTTCAATGTCTTCAATTCCGTTCTTTTTCAGTAAATCAAGGTTCTCCAATATTGAATCTGCATGTTGATCAATAAGTGCTTTCAGATCATTCCTTACCTGCAACACTTCTCTTTCACAACCTTGTATCTTTCCAAGAATGGCAAATTTTTTCTGGGCTAATCTTTCCTTCTTTTCCAACGCATCAGACCTGTAACGTTTGGCATTACCAACATTGCTTTGAAGCTGGGAACGAAGAAAATTCGCAGTGCTGCTCAGATCCGACAGTCGATGCTTTTGATGGGATACACGTAGGCACACCAAACAGAGAATTTCATTGCAGTCAGAGCAAAACAGACATAGGTTCTCGTGTTCATGTTTGTCACAGACAATTGAAGTCCCTCGTCGAGGAGGCCTGGTTGCGATTTCTACCAGTGTCTCCATGAAGAAGTTCTTTGGCAAGGCAGCGAAACCTTGCTGGGGAACTTTAAACTCTTGTCTACAGAGTGGACAAGGCATTGAGTCGCCCGGTCTCGTCTTAGTCTGAGTTCCAGTACGCTCCAGGCAAGTCATGCAGAACGTATGAACACATGGCAGAATTTTTGGGTCTGTGTATGCTTCACTGCAAATGCAACAATTCGTTACATCGTCGAGTTTGTCGAGAACTGCTGCAATAATTACTTCTGTTGTAGACATTTTGTAAAAAAACTTGCAGCTGCGCTGTATTGTTCTGTCCAATTTCACTTCTTCGAAATGACTAGGCCTGACAGTTTCCGTCAAGAACTGAACCCTTTGTTTTATTACTTTCCGTCAGCGCCAGAGGTTAAATTTTATCTTGAAGTAGATATATTTGTTCTGGAATACAGAAACACAGTTTACCAGTAATAGGCCCTATGTTAGAAGCGAAATATTTCGGGTAGCTCTTGTCGACTAGTTTCGATTTCGCTAATTAAATCTCAACAAACTACACTTAATAAATTCGATTCTGAGAATAAACCTTTACTTAATTTCCTTTTAAAAACACAATTTAGATCTTTTAGAAATATTCGGCGTTTCACCTAGGTTTCACCTAGTCAGTTTTTTGTGTCAGATTATTTTAAATATTTGTTATGCATGCCAAATTGCCAAGCACTGCTTTGCCTCTCTTTCTGGTGAGGGAGCGCCTGTGAACAAGCTGGCTCCCGCGACCTGGCTCATCAGGCGCTAAAAAAATAATTATGGCCTACACCACCGACCTTATATAATTATGACGGCCTATTATATACCATTATCAATAATAAATTATTGTTATTGTATGCAGCCTTCTACTGCGTATGTAAATTGATAATGTAGGCTACTTATAAAACGGCGATATAGCAGTAACGTCATATCAAAGAATTTCCAACTGATTTACAAATTAACCGCTAACACAATGGTGTCAATCAGCAATTATACGATCAAATTAAATTCCAGACGAATAATTTGAAGAACGCTTCTCATTCCGCCATTTTTGTGTAAGTCACGTGGCTGTGAAGATATGCCTGCTAGAAAAGACAACAGCAGAAATTCTGTGCTAACCATTTCTAAACCGACTTGCGGCACGAAAACATTGTATGTATAATGTAGGCCTAATGACCAAGGACCAATATACACAGGACTGGAATCTCCTTATGTAAGCGCGTTGGAGAGAAAATGGCGGCTCATGGAGCCTGGCCACCTAGCGACAAAGGTGTAGAAGCTCGTGTTTACCATGCTAAACGCCTATCTCCGTAGTTTAGATTATTTAACTGAAAGTCATTAAAAATATCTTTTTATTTATTATTATTTACCTTTCTTCGTTCCTTAGAAACTGAAATAAAAATAATTCTGATTTGTTTTCCTCAAATTCGTGCAATTAATCGCTGAACAACACATCGGGTTCACCATGCATTTTTACAAAGACGCTCCTTACACCCGCATCGCCAGGTGGCGCCAGGCTCGTTGCCTTAAACCGGAAGTACACGATATTATCGCGAGTAACCAGTCCTTTAATATAGAGTCCTTGCCTAATGACTTTCCAGTAAAAATCTTAGCCAAGTTGCACTGTTTTAAACAGGAAAGAATCCCAAAGATTTAGTCGTTTGTGCTAATACTAATCTTAGTCATTCTTAAACCAACAATATTGAAAAACTCATACACACTAAGTTCTAGTGAGAAATGTTAACCATCTGAAATATAACGCTTAACATCATGAGACTAGCACAGACATTATCTTCCTTTATTTTTCTCCTGTTACGCGCCTTCGTGCAAGATTCCAATTTTGTTTAGGCGCGTTATAAATGACAGTTTAATAATAATAATAATAATAATAATAATAGTAAGTCAGTAACAACTGTTAGGCCACAGTATAAATAATTATACAGTACGTCGACTCTCGGCCTCTGCTGCAGTCAGAATGTGTGACTGATTAGAAAGTGAGTTAGCTCCGCCCACTGTCAAACAGCTCACTTTCAAAATGGCGTCACCAGATAATTAATTAACCTAGTCAACAGGCAGCGGTGATTTGAAAGTTAGTTAGCTCCGCCCACTGTCAAACAGCTAGTTAGCTCCGCCCACTGTCAAACAGCTCACTTTTAAAATGGCGTCACCAGAAAACCTAGTCAACAGGCAGCGGCCGCGGAGTCGACATACTGTATGATTATTTATACTGTGGTTAGGCCTAGCCTACTGTATAAGGACCTTCAGCCAGTCCTTCTGAGTGCCTTGTCATTGTATAGTGGCGCTTAATAACTTCACAAAAAGAGAATAATAAATAGGCCCAACAATAGGCCCTAAATAAATATATGTGCATAACTTCGTTGTAACTCAACAATGTAAAAGTCGTGTCACCTAACGGAATGGTAGGCCTACCCTCATGACGCAATCTATATGTGGACGACGTTTATAGAAATCAGGGGGTTAACATTAACCCTCGGAGTATATCAAGAATTACAAGTTATAGCACTTATAGGCTAGAGACGTGATTTTTGTGTCCTTGGTAGGGTTTCGAGGTTACAAAGTCAAAGAAGTTAATTCTAACATTGTAGGACAAACGGTTAACCTTCATTTTCAAGGCCGTTTACTCTGTAATGTCAAATATTAACAGTATCTGTGAGTGAAATTATCGATCTAAGATAGTTTCGTTGGGATTGTGAATCAAGTCATTATCAACATTATATGACCTTGTAGTTCTGGGTCACTTGACCTGTTGCGGTTAACTTGGGTGTCGCAGGAACTACAAGTCTCAGAATGGCGTTCTTCATGTCTATTTCATGCTATTCATGGTCACGGAATCCAGACAGTATATACATCAATTACATCATTGTACAATCAGCGGATAACCTTGAAGTTCAACGTTATTTGACCTGCTATCATTGACCTTTGTTTCTCAGGAACTGCAAGCAAGAGATATGTAATAGTATTTGCCTATTTACTATTTATAACAGAGTAGATAGTAAGCCACCAATAGATCTGCAGAGAATAAATTTAAACTCCATCCAGTGCTCCAACAGAGAGATTATTTAGTAATGCAGCAATACGTAATTCTCACCAAGAATAAGGAATCACTTAGCCTATCTGTTGAAACTTTCAACAGTTGCTCTTAATTAAAGTTTACAAGAACCACTAACTGAATGCTAATTAATATAGTAGACAATTGCAGCCTCTCTAAGCAATAATCTGAAATTGAAAGTAGCAAAAACGTTTTTAAATAGTCATGTGATATTTGCAATAGTCCACAGCTATTCAATATTTCAAATGCCATTTAAATAGTTTCCTATAGGTACTATTGACTATTTTATTGAAATAGTCAACCTGATTATATATTCCAACACCACCTGAAATTAGTTTAAAACATAATCAGTAGAATTGTTTGCTTCTAGGCTACTCAGTCTGTTGTCTGAACAGGTTTGATCAGAGTCTAAGTGCAAGTGCATCATCACTATATTTAAGTAATACGAGCACTTGGACTGTTATCTGAAAATTGCAAGTTCGAGACATACTGAACATACAAAACATAAGACTTGGCAGTAGGATTTAGAACCGGGTTAAACAGGTAAGTCCTGTGATGCACTGGCCTCCAGGACCTCCGTATATGCATCCATTGCCAGTCCAGAGGTTGAAGAGATGGAAACGAGTGCCTCTCTTACTTAATACTATGGAGCACAACAGTTTTAATTCACTGACTGGTCCACTGATTCAAGCCATGCTCATAAAACAGTTCTTAAATGCTTATTTAATGTTGAACACAAGTACTTTGCAATCGCTCAACTCTTCCAAATTTTTGTCAACAATGTAAAGTCGACTGGTTTTCTTGTCCAAATGCATGGACACTGGCCTGTGCAATCCGTTTGCACCTGTAAGGAGTTCTCTTTTGAATTCCAGTTCAGGACTGAGGAGCAAAACGCGACGGTTGTTCATGTCAAGCACTAAGACATTTCCATCTTCATCGACAGCTAAACAGGTTGGAACGTTTAAATGTTTGATGCTGGAACCCATCGAGTCATCAAATGATCTCGTTATACCACCAATATGACTCACGATACACACTCGGTTTAAATAATCATAGATACCACCATGACTGACAAGAAAATAGCCGTTGCTGAGTTTTATTGCATGTAACGGATGAAGTATACTCGAGCAGAGTTTAATTTCATTAAGTAGAGTTCCCTGTAGCGAATACTCTCTTAATGCACCTGTTTCATAGCATGTTGCAACTATTGTGGAATCCTCTGAGACAGAGAGACAACCCCAGTCATTTCCAGTTGACCATTTACTGAGTGCCAGATTTTGGTCAATTCGAAGAATTTCTCTCGAAACTGTATTCACAACGTAAACATTTCCATTTACACTGGCACAGTGTTGAAAACATCCATCACTGACAGAGGTTGGTATGGTCCAGCTTGATATGTATCTGAAAGTATTTGAATCATAAGTACTAACAACTGGATTCTTAAAGTTGACAATGAAGACTTTGTTATTGGATACTGTAATTCCACCTACGCCATGACCTTTAGTTCCTGTGGCATTGTTTGTTCCAATTGTTGCGACCAGTTCTGGATTCATGCTGTAGTCGATTTTTGCTTAAAAAAGTAGCAAAATAACCCCGTTTATCGTAACAAAACAAAAACATAGCCTTTCCAACAGTCTAAGAACATTTTTTTATCTAATGCGGAATTACACTTACAGTGGGTTAAACTACTTAAAAATCCGATCCCTATTCCTCGTTTCATCTTTCTTGCCACTCCATTTCCAAGCACTTTCCACTGTAGCCCTTCCTGACCTTTTCATCAGAGCTTGACAATGATCCTCTGACCTCTGTTGTTTTCTGAGTCTTATGAATAAGCTGAATTTCAGGACTTAGTTTTTCTGTTAGCTGAAGAAATAGAGATCTTACTATATAGTTATTATTATATTCGTTTATTGGTAACAACAAAAAACTGATAGTCACACCGCTATCAGGTACATTGTGATTAAACAAGAGTTACGAGTGAATGCTAGGCAGTATTAATCCATGAAACGAAGAGCTCATATCAGAGCGACAATAAGGCGAGAAATTGTTATCAACTATGTCCATGCCCGATGAATTATTTAGTTAGGATTGGTGGGCAGAGGATGGCTCCAATTCACAATGTAAAAAGTAACATTTACACTGGCAGTGTCAGTTATGTAGGTTCATCCAAGGCCGTATTTAGGGGGGGTGTTTTGGGTGTTCAAACACCCCCCGAAATTAAATAATGTATAATATAAATATTGCATTTACTAACATATACGGTGTAAGAACTAAGAGCACTCATGTGAACTTAGCTCTGCAGTGCTTTGAGAGCTCACAGCGCTCCTCCAAACCCTTTATAGACGGTTGACTTGGTTGCTTGTCGGCTTGTTCAAGAACGAGTAAACACCCCCCGAAACAAAATCCTGGCTACGGCCTTGGGTTCATCACTGACAGTGTGTTACGGTATATGGTCCATATCGTCATGTATTTAAGAGTATTTGAACTCTAAATGCTCACAACTGGATTCTTATCGTTGACTATGAAAACTTTGCTATTTTACTTATGCCATCACCTGGTCATGACAAAGCACATAGAGCCTAAGAAGTACTTGGGTAATAGTTATTTCCAACCTGGAACAGCCGTTTCTTAAGCCAAGGGTATGAAATGTTAGTCCATTCTATTTATTATCTTCAGCACATGAGGTCCTGTGGCTAATCCTCTGTATCACTTCCTGATCTTCCCAAGTGTAAAGACACACATTTTATGTACATGTTCCCCTATTAACTCCTAAGTTTAATGTGCAAAACATTAATACGTAAAAAATTTACTAGACAAACCTTCAACTTTTCTAATGAGATTTCCACTGTCCTTTGTGCAAGACATTAATGAATACAAATGCACTGAACTAATCCAAAACATTAAGATATATAAATGCACTGGACTAACCTTCAACCTTTCCAATGAGATTTTCACTGTCCGTTTTACGAAATGCTTCTAACGGTACTGGTACAGCCTTTGTAAAATTTATTTCAAAGGAACGTAGTTGGCGTTCAATAGTTGATTTATTGAGCAGCTCCAACTCAACAATTTGTTCTCTCAGCTCTCTTGCCACCTTGCAAAATAAGCTGTCATGTCTATCATTTGATGTTAGCTCTGCACAGCATTTCTCAAAGTTTTCTAGACTAGCCAGATGTTTTTCAAGTTCTTTTTCTTCAATTTCAATGTCCTTAATTCTCTTCTTTTTCAGTAAATCAAGGTTCAGTAAAATTGAACTTGCATGTTGATCAATAAGTAATCTCAGATCGCTCCATACTTGCAACACTTCTCTTTCAAAACCCTGTATCTTTTCAAGAAAGGCAATTCTTTCCAGTGCTAATCTTTCCTTCTTATTCAACGCATCAGACCTGTAACGTTTGGCATTACCAACATTGCTTTGAAGCTGGGAATGAAGAATATTCTCAGCGTTGTTCAGATCCGACAGTCGATGGTTTTGATGGGATTCACTTAGGCACACCAAACAAAGAACTTTAGTGCAGTCAGAGCAAAACAGACTGAGATTCTCGTGTTCATGTTTGTCACAGAGAATTGAAGCCCCTCGTTGAGTAGTTGCGATTTCTATCAGTCTCTCCATGAAGAAATTTTTCTGTAAAGCAGGAAAACCTTGCTGGGGAACTTTAAACTCTTGTCTGCAGAGTGGGCAAGGCATTGGGTCGCCCGGTCTCTTGCTAATCTGAGTTCCAGTACGCTGCAGGCAAGTCAGGCAGAACGTATGAACACATGGCAGAATTTTTGGGTCTTTGTACGTTTCGTCGCAAATGCAACACTTCGTTACATCCTCGAGTTTTTCGTGGACTGCTGCAGACGTTACTCCTGTTGCAGACATTTTAAAAGAAATTTTACGGATGTTTTGCGTTGTTTCACTTTTCGTCCTCGAACTGCCCACGAGTTTCCGTCAAGAACCGAACCCGTTTGCCGTATTATTATCACCTTCCGTCAGCACCAGTTGGTTACATTGTATTGTGTAGTATTATATTCTTGAATACTGAAACGAACTGGCTACGGTACCGTCCGGACGGTACCGTTATTTCTTTTCTACGGTACCGTCCGCAAATAATCTATGGGCGATTGCACATATCTATGGCGTGTACATCCGGTTGAAATAAATATTGGCAAAAGACTGTCACGTTAAGTATTGTATTTTCGTTTATTGATCTACTATGGTAAGTATGATGGTATATCTTAGCGGTCACCCTCCTCCTTCTCTGGGCTTGGGACCAGCTCGGCCAGATGGTCGGCTCGAGGCGGAGTTCCCCGCTACTAAGCGTAGAAACTGGTGACCGCAGGTCTTAAAATCGACCATCTCCATTGGAGTTCTGTGTTGAAATGAGCTCCATCCGTCCTCTCCGATAGGAACGAGGCTCGGGCAGGTAAGGTTTATGCAAAAAAAGTAAAGCACTGGCTCAGGCTCTACCGAAGTCTCTGGATGTCGCCCAAGTAAGTATGTATAGGGTTATTCGATAAAATTTAATATATAAAAGCAGAACAAAATTTCCACGCAGAAAGTGACAACTTCCTTCTCTCGGCAGACGCGTAATTTATATAGCTCGGTCATTCGGTCCCAGTATGTATGTAGCGCCTTTCTAACACACATCTAGATGTGTGACTGCTCTTATATTGTCTTCGTTTATTGATTCGAAATGGCTGACAAAGGTAGGCCTACTGGTACAGCATTATGTGACATTAACATAACACAAACAATAATATTATTAAGTTCAATTAATTTGGTAGCAAACTGGCACTGCAGACCCAGAATGAAAAGAAAGTAAGTCACTAATCAGAAGGATAAGTCCTACCCAGAGCCGGATTAACCTATAAGCGAAATAAGCCATGGCTTAGGGCCCCACAACATTTTGAGGGCCCCCAACTGTCAGGAAATATAAAAATACGTTTTGAGGGCCCCAACTGTCAGGAAATATAAAAATCAGATGGTAGAAAGGTCCTATTTGACAATTTTCTTCTGAAAAAGAAGGAAAAGCAACAAAAAAAGTCATTAGAAATTTTAAAAAGTAATAAAAAAATGGTTTTTCTCTTAATCTGAAAAAATATTTTTTGCATGGCTTTCCGGGTTAGGGCCCCCGGATGTCTTAACCCGGCCCTTGGCTTAGGGCCCCCTGAAAGTCTTAATCCGGCCCTGGTCCTACCGATGGCAATCAGGCACGTAGCGAGCCTTAAATTCAAGAGGAGGCAACTTCACAGACCATTAGCAAAATCCTGGTCATCGGGTTCATTAGTCAATCGAAGTTCCAGTATATATGCCTACAAAAGCAAGAGGAGACAACTGCCTCCTCGTGCCTCAATGTAGCTAGATGTCTACGCCTATGATGACAATGCAGACACCGTAAAGTCAAAAATCAGTAAGCGGAACTCTAAAGCTAAGCTCAGAGAACCAGCTTATTCACGAGCGCTGCGTAGTAGTAGTTTCAGTTTAACGACACTGTGTTATTACAAGGATCATTAGCGTCGCCCTCCTCCTTTATCCTGGCTTGGGACTGACACTGCCAAAGTGCGAGCAGTGGCGGAGTTAAGAGTGCTGCGTCCATAGATTATATAATATATATATATATATATAATTTATTATATAATTTATTATATAATGGGTTATTATAATTTATATGTATGGCTGCATCATATCACAGAGGTTGTCTAGCGAAGTAGCTACACATGTAGGGTAGAGTGGGGCAAAACGCCCCCTCCCGGCCCTGCCCCCCTGTGCCATGTAATGAAATTTTTGAATGTTCTGGGGTTTCTTAGTTGTACCCTAATGAGATAATCGTCAGTTATTTATCTTTAGATGCTTTGCTTATTTTTATTTTAGAAAAATTGATTTTTTCGTGTTTCCTTATAAGAGTCAGCCGCCAATTCTGTATCATTAATGGTGCCAAAATGCTAGATATAGCCAATAATACAAATATAGGTCTAAAGTATACCCTATATCGAATAACTGTGCACAATAAATGGGGCTTTAACATATCAATTTTTTATTATATGGGCAATCTCACAAGGTAGCACCAAGCGGGGCAAAACGCCCCCTATGGAAAATGCTGACATGGGGCAAAACGCCCCCCTCACCTCAGAGTCACCTGAAGCAAAGCATATTTTTTTATTTAATTATTTTTATGACATCTTTTAAAATTTTTTTTAGAGATCTTTACTTCTTATGGTTATTGTTGCATCATGGCAGTGATTGCAGTTGATTATGTGCATCGACTTTTCAGGTAGCGGAGGTCAAATCACGGGGAGGCGTTTTGCCCAGGCGAGGGGCAAAACGCCCCCTTTGAAGCACTCTGTATTTTATTATTTTTTAATGTAATCTTTTGGGGCATTTTATCGGACATAATTTTACTTTACTTGGGACATTCAGCACAAGGTCTTACAATAATTTCATGTT